>VURO01049956.1:1125-13830 GCA_015108175.1 Pelvicachromis taeniatus | reverse complement strand
ATTCATTTAAGGGCTAATTTTGTGTCTGCAATTAGGGGGGGGGGGGTCACAACGCCCCTGTTTAGTATACTGTATATTAAACATAGCACGCTGTACTCTAAGGTATACATTAACACAAGGTTACTTCTGTTAAACACTCTGGAGTGTTTTCTCAAAACCTCACCCTATAGTCCTTGTTTCTTCCCAGTACCCAGTACTGCTTGTTCCCGTAAGTGTCCAGTCCAGCTTTACAGCCAGCTCCAGTATGCCAGCTGGCTGGGGAAACAGCCCTCCTCCCCCAAACAGTTCCCCCCTCTGAATACTAATGTAGCAATGTTGCCGAGGCCACAATGGAAAAGATGGGGGCAAGTGAAAGAAAAGGTGGACAGAGGAAAAGAAAGAAAGATGAGAGAAACACAAAATGAAGACGAAAGTGTGTGAGTGTGTGTGTGTGTGTGGGGGGGGGGGAGATATGCAGCAATTCCACATATACACTTAAACACTCTTTAAGAGAACAGTTTCCTTTACCTTTGGCTCAGCAAAGATAAAGGAAAGGAAAATACCACAAAATTACAGTAGGGTACATCTTGAGTCACTTCATCTCCCCTCCTTTGCATTCCTTGCCAGAGACATACTTTTCTTTCAGTACCTCAACAGACACAGGAACAAATCTGTGAGAAAAAGGGGTGGGGGGCACAAGGAGGAGGGCAGGAGTAAGAAATCTCCTCTCCACAGCAAAGTGGCCAGGTGTCAATCACCTCCTCAGGTGTGCTTCAGAGGCACACACACATGCGTGTATCATGCACCACCAATATCTAGGGGAATTAAAAATACACTGGCAAAGAGCAGAAAGGTGAGGGAGAGAAGGGAAGACAGAAAGTGAGATGGTAAAAGAGGGAAATGAGGGGAGGAGCAGAAATGGGACAGAGGGGATGTGCAAGGAGTTCAGTTGGGATGATGCAAAGGTCAAAAAAAGCATTCAAAGAGCGTGAAGCAGATTCACTGAAAGTCATTACCTACCTCAAATTACTTGGGCAACAAGCTTTAAATAAATAAATAAATAAATCAGTTTACATCAACAACAGAGGAGAAATGGAGAGACTGGGGAGATGCAGAGGAAAAGCATGGGTGGGAGGTGGGTGGGGTGGGCAAGAGAAAGAGAAGGAGGTGGAGGAGAAGGACGGGAAAGAGGCAGAGGGGGGGCAATGGCAGGAGAAGGATGAAAAATCGATGGACAAACAAGTGAGAGGACGCTTGCAAAAAGGAAGCCAAAGGGGGGAAAATTAAGCATTTAAAGAAATTCTGTTTTGGTGGTTGTGGAGGAGGATGAGAAAAGGAGAGATGGGGGAGGAGGCGAGAGACCAGGAGCACAAAAGCGCCTGAGGGTGGAGGGGTGTGAGTGTGGCAGAGACGGGGCGGACCACAATGCCCTGCAGCTCGATAGGGTTGAGTGACCACATCAGGTCTGGAGGCAAACGGCGAGACATGGGCAAAACCCAATGGCTTTAAGTCAGGAGGATTAGATTCAGGGTCTCTCTCTTTCTTTAACCCCCCCGCTTCTCCCCCTCCACCTTTCACCCCCTCCCTCTCTGTTCATGTTGTGTTAGGTGGACTGCCCCAGTGCCGCTGTCCAATCAGTAAAGAGAAGAACCAAAGTATTACTAATAGTCTGGTTTTAATGTTTCAAGTGGTAAACTGGAGAGCTGGCCCGTATGCTCGGCACCAAGGTAAACAGGTCAATAGTATTGATCCTGATTCTGACTCTCTCTCTCTCTCTCTCTCTCTCTCTCTCTCTCTCTCTCTCTCACACACACACACAACACACACACAAGCACACATACACACACACATACAGCCCCTCGGCTCAGAAACATGGAATGCATTAGAGGCTTTCTGCATTGCACCGAAGTTGCAGATGGGGAGTTGACACATGAATACACAAAAATGGAAACACGCACCTTTTATCAATATTCACACATGCAAAACAGTAAAACACATCCTAATACTAGAGTTCCACAGGCTACATTGCACTTAGACGTAAGAACCGAACAGGTGTCCACAAGAACACGTTCGCTCTCTCATTTTGCCATGTCTAATATCACTCTGTCAAACAAAATATGTGGTAGGTAGCAGTCAGCGCAGCAGCAGCTGTACCCAAACACAAGGGCAGAGCAAATCATTTGAATACAGATTCCTATTGTCCTTCTTATGTCAATAAAACTCAGCAGTGCTAAGGAACAAGCGTGGTCAGCAACATTATGGGGCTAATTAGCATTTTCTTCTTTCTTCTGCTGGTTGATCTATTTAAACAAGCCTGGGGGGTCTGCTGTACTTACTGTAATTAAAGCAAAAGGAGCGACTCTTGCTTGAGAGAAGGCACACACAAAGCCTTAGTGGGGACCTCAAACTGTACGGCTAAGTATCCCGGAAGGGTTTCTATACACAGAAATACAAGTGGCGATACAAAAAAGGTACATGTTGCAGGTGAGTGCTGTGGTTAGTTGTTTTTTTTCCACCCAACGGGATTTGCATTTGTGCCTCCATATGGCCATACATGTCGAAGAAGCCCTGAATGATACTTATTTAACCCCTAGCTACTTCAGCAGCACAGCAAAGTTGCTGAAGCTGCACCCTAGACAGGCAAAAGAAAATTCCTTTTCAGCAAAGCATTAAGAATTTCTGCAGTGATAATGGAAGGAACTGCAATAAACACACAATCCCGTCTCCTTCACCGAGAAGAAACGATGAAATAAGGAAAATGCAAAACAAAATCTTGGAGAAAAAAAAGTTTTTGAAAGAAGCTAGTGATAGTTTTTACTGACTGATATGAAATCAAACAGACAACTCCTCTCTGCTCAATCTTTTCTGGCTGTGGGGCACGTTAGACGCATCGGTGATCACCGAGGCATTAAAAGCACAGCAATGACACCAAAGTAATGCAGCTATTCTGCTCGAGATTATGACACTTACCACAGATTGGATAACCCTTATTAGGGCATTCATTTAAGCTAACATGAGGCAAATTATAGGTTGTCGTGACACTGACACCGCAGCTGTTTAGACAAGGGTTGACACTAAAGAACTGCTGTTACATGATTTGCCTCGATGTGATTGACGCAAAAATTTCTCTCACGTGAAGTATCTATGATCTGAAGCATATTATTATATTATGAGTATATAATTATTTCTGAAAAGTATTATTTTGGAATGAATTGTCCTCAAACTTCCTGTTTTTTTTTCAGAATCATTAAATAATTTTGGAAATAAGCATATTCTGCCATTTGCTGCTAAAACAGACACACAAAGATTGCCTTCTATGGCTAAATAAGAGTCTAACAGCTCAATGCTCTCGCTCTTCTCTTCCTGCTTGTTACAGCTCTCTTTTTGCTCAAAAAGAATGGCAATAAGTGGCAGCATCCAGCCCTTCAACCAAATGCAGCTGCCAATGCTCATTCTGCACACATGTGAACAGAGACATCGATTATTCGTTTGGCTTTCTCTTCGCCAGCAAAGCCTTTTTCCTTGTTCAGCAAGGCATTCGAGACTTTAGCAAATCCTGTACACCATGGTATCAATAACACCACACATCACAAAACTACAAATAAAGACTGGATAAAATACTGTACATTTACAAAGAAAAGGTCAATGTTCTTCCACACTTGTACTTTTAGAGGACTAAGCCTCACATGCTATAGGGTTTACCTAAGATAAAATACCTGGGAATAAAGCACATTCATATCTTAAAAAGTCTGACTAATTGGTTCACCGAGTGCGAGCATGTGTCTTCTGTGCCACACTAGAAATGCCAACCAACGCTGGCCTTTTTTCTATATATGCATTTCACTGAATACTTTCTCAGGAAATAGACATATTCTGCACTTTTTGTAAAATGTGTGTAACACAGCAGCAAGTACATACCACTAAGGCAGTGTGGATTCATTGCAAGTCTAAATTAATGTTATTTAACATCATCCACATATATGCATTTATCTCAACAATGCATGTGTGTGGGGGGGTGCATACACACATGTGTACATTTTTCTGTCTCCACATGCGTAACTTCTGTGTTCTTGTGTATGTGTATGTACAAGCCCTGAGGAGAAACCCAGTTTAAGGTTGAGTGTGACAACCACCCATACTGCCAGATCAACACCTGTCAGCCATACAGCCTAGCCCCACTGTTCCTCCACCTCTTCTTATTCTTCTTCCACCTTTTCACTTCTCTCCCTCTCTCTCAATCCCATTCCTCCATCCATACTGCAGCCTTAAACAAATACCAGCACTTATCACCCAGAAAAATAATTGGGAAGACTACCACTTGCAGTATCCTGGTCCCCACCCTCCACTCCCCACTGTCCATCCAGGTCGCTTCAGCAATGTCAGCTCCCATTAGAAGGAATGCTATGTGCAAGTGTAACCATGTCTATCACTGACTTATTTTCTCTGTATCTTCTTTCTGTTTTCCTTTATCTTTCTGTACATCCATCGAAATCATTTATCTAGCTATGTAAAGAGTCACGAGTTCGATGAGTCTTAAGTTCCTCCTAAAAAAGAAAGAAAGATCAAACTGAAAGATCAAAACATATTTAAACAAGGGAGCTGTTGTGTGTCTGTGTTTGTGTCCCTCTCTGTCTTGGCGAGAGAAAGAGGGAGAAAAGGAAACATGGATCTTCGCCCTTAAGGGGTCTACGGAGAGACAAGAGAGTCAGTTGTGTAGTGCAGGGTGAAGTGGACAGCATTGTGGGCGCTCTCCAGCATCAGTACGATGTCACTGTCATGTCACAAGGCCGTCTGAGCATCTCGTGCGGTCGAGCTGGCTGGCAAGCAGGGAGACAGAGATAGATCCAAGGGGCCGGCGGGAGTTGATGTAGCACCGATGTTGTTGCGGATATGTAGTGGCATGTGTGCGTTGTGTGTTTGTGTGTGTTTCTGCACTGAGGAGCCATGACAGGGACAGTGGTTCAGCTGTCATTTCGGGTGCTACGATGCGATTGGCCGGGGCTGACAGGTCAGGGGGGTTCATGTCCAACAGAGCAGTGTAGTCTGTGTGTGTGCTGTGGTACATAAGGGGACGCAAGGGTATTACTTCCCAAACGTCACAATCACTGAGCTATGTCTACCTCTCCACATAAGCCTGACATGCTGTGACCTTACCCGGCCCTCTGGTATTTGGGTGTAATAACCTTTTATTGATACACAGGGGAGAGTGGTATAATGTGAAAAACAGTCCCTACACGCTGAAATCAAGTCTATTTACGTATGAAACCAGTGTAATAAACTGCATAGGACCATCTATAACTAAACAGAAAGCCTTTAGGCAATGTGCACTGTATGGCCCTCTATTTATACTTTGTACTACATTGGTACGCACTGATGTCCTTTAGGACCCTTATACGGTCATCCACTATGTCACCATGCAGCCTATACAGTTGACTCTTGCATAACTGAGGGCAGCTACTAAAACCTCGGACCCATTTCTGAATATATTACACACCTAACTACTACTCCCACGCATGTCTCCCCTAACACCAAGACACCATTTTGCCCTTGAGCCACTCTCAGCCTAAGCTTTTCCCAGTGTAAGTCCAAATGCCTCCCGCAATGCACGAGGTGACATTGAGAGGCCCCGGTGTCTCGGCGGATTTGGGGTATCCATCCAGCTGCCCGCACACAAATAAATAATGCAATGGCCGGCTAATGCAGTGGGCCCTGACGCAGTGGCTGACGTTGCCTGCAGCTACCTTTGGGCTGGAAAATAATTACCATGCAAAA
This sequence comes from Pelvicachromis taeniatus, assembly GCA_015108175.1. Taxonomy (NCBI): domain Eukaryota; kingdom Metazoa; phylum Chordata; class Actinopteri; order Cichliformes; family Cichlidae; genus Pelvicachromis; species Pelvicachromis taeniatus. The sequence goes on along the minus strand of VURO01049956.1, from coordinate 8,079 downwards.
GAGGGGGGAAAAAAGCCCCCATACACAGTGTAATGGGCTAAAATGGGGTGATACAATGCAGCTGCCCTCCACAATTCAGTGCTTCTCTCTCCCCTGCTCTTTCTTTTTCTCCATCACTAACACTCTACCTCTGTTTGTTGCCATAAACAGCAGACAGTGCCTAGCCAGCCAGTGGCGTCCACTCCTTGAAGAGCTCAGAGTGATGAGAGGCTGTTAGTGGCACAAGCCTGATGTTTGTGGATCTTGCAGTGACATAATGCCACACTTCCTATAGTAGATGCAACTACAGAGTGAATTTAAAGCATTACCAACTGTCTTTTTGGATTCATCAGTAGTAGGTTTTAAACTTGAGGGTCTTTGAAATGGGGGTCTTTGTATGTATATAATATACAAGCACTTTAATCCCCAAACATTTTTGGAATGCAGAGAAAAATCTCTTTATTTTCATATTAGAATATAATTTTTTCAGAGAAAAAAGTTACACCAACCAAGTATGGAAGTCTTTTGCTTGCAAGCACCCGTATCCCACAGTGTGTAATATCCCACTTAGGCCTTGGCATTGACATTGGGCTCAGTGTACAGTGGAGCAAACAGATGGGACGGTATGTTGACTAATCCAGTGCAGGCAAAGACATGCTGATCATAAATAGAGGGCTGATCAATGCTCTGCTGTTTACAAAGGCCTAACAGTGTTTGCTGAGAAACCTTTAAACATCACCCCCCTGCTCTCACCTATCAGCATGATTATAAGACCTGGAACGAGGGTGTCATTTATCTTGTCCCTCAAAAAGACATTAACTATGATGCACTCTTTGAGAGTTTGGCAGTCCTTTTTTTTCCCTTTAACTGTCCTTTATTGTGAATACAAGGGAAAGACACAGTGCTCCCCTTTTTGTTAGTGAGGAAGCACAATATTGGAGTGGATATAACATTGAGCCAGTGTCCTGAGAATCAAGGATGATTTTTATGAGACTAGAAACTGATGGAAAATTGGATTGGGAAAATCTGGTCATTGACAGAATTTGAGACTATACAACTTAAAAATGTGAATTTTTCCAGCTCAGACACAATCATACAAAATGACTAGCTGCTATATTGATGGAAATACCTAAGGGATTATCAGGATCCATTAACAGCCAAAAATAACATGATCACCCTGTATAGACAGCAAGAACAAGATCTGGAAATGTAGCCTCATCCTCAGTGACAATTACAGACAAATCTGGTCGAATGACTTACAAATGGTTGTATTTTTTTATGTTTTTAGTGACTATGCTAAAGCCCAACCAGCTAAAACTATACAGGGCCATTTGTACTAACACCTTATCGAAACCCTGAAGTCAGATGTTCCATATAAGGAGAGGTGATTGTAAGTGTAGGTTATAAAGATGCTGGGCAATGCATCAGTGACCTGCAACATATAAGTCAATCAACAACAATATGGCTGGAAAAAAAAGGCAGTCTAGTTATAGAGATGGCCAAGTCGGGACCTTAACTAAACTGCGATGCTGTGGTGGGATCTGAAGCTATTCAGTCAAGAAATCATAGAAACACTGACAAACTTAACACTGTGAAAGTCATGTAACATCTGATGGAGTGCGGTAGTCCTAAAAGAATTTGCTTATTATTTCTAATATGTTCCGCAAACAGTGTTATAAGTTAATTATGTTTTTGGACTATAATTGGGGTGGTTTAGATGAAGAATTACATTATAATTTGTGAGTAATAAAAACTGAAAAAACCTCACCAACCAAAACTGTCCCAAACCTTTTCTTACAATTTTCATTTAGAAGTTTAAAGGAGTCTTAAAGTCCTTCACGCTCACATTTCAAGGTCACAATACCATGAAAAACGGAAGTCTGTAAATGACATATGGCTGATCTTACACACATCTTGACCCCCAACACTTTGACCCCACTTTCTGATGAATATGGTGGGATGTGGGGTAAGCGCCATGGAGACGGCTGGGCATCCTGGGATTGGAGTATGCCGCCTGCCACCAGGTCCCCTTCACTCTAGGGGCCTGTCAGTCAAAGTAGAAAACTTCCCTTTGAAGCTCTGTCAACTCTCTGGAGTGTCTCATTGCCCCAACCTCAGCCCCCACCACATACTCCTTACCCCTTCCAGGCTCCACACCTCCATCTCTCTCATCCTCCCATGTGCTCTTCTCCTCTCCCTCTGTTGCCTCCTCCCTTCCCCTCGTGACCCCCACTAGAAATCCTCTGTCCACTCTCCCCCAAAGTTATCCCCTTATCCCCCCTTATCTCTGTCTCAAGCTATGCAATCCAAAAATTAAACTTGGAAGAAAAAAAAAGAGTGGCACAGAAAAGAGCTTAGTTTCACTTTTGCAAACCAAATAAGGTTTAAAATGGTAAGGCGTCATGAGAGAGTAACTCTTAAGCCCTGAGACAGACACGCAGGGTGATTCCCTACGGCTCGCTTGGTTCAGTCGTGAGTGACACTGACAGCTCTGGTGTATTTTCTTGTTCCAAAAAATAGGAAGAAGAGAAGAAAAATGAAGCTGCATTCAAAATTCTGGCACACGCCACTTGATAATCGCTTATTAAGACATAATTTTCACACAGATTAGGTGCCAGCAACAGAAACCGTAGCAGCTGTTGGTGTTATCAATTAGGACATTGTTGATTTTATAAATCTGAATCGCAAAAATGATAAATTTTGACTCATCAGCAGCGCTGCTTAAAGTAGATGCATGACGCTAAGGTGTGAAAACGATGCGCTAAGTGCTGATGTTTAAGAAAATGGTTTAAAGACACATGTATCACAGAGTGCAGCTCTCATATAGAACCAGCGCATTAGACTTGCTGAAGGCTTGTTTAAGAAGTGATGAAATGTGTATTAGATTTGTTGCGACTCAAACAGCTGTGTTCACACCTCATACTGGCTTGTTAGTGTTGCCAGTGGATTTCACATAAGTGCTCAATGACTTCCCAGTTACCCACACTAAGCCAATTGATGTGTGTGAAAACTTGTATGAGGCACGTGCCATCCCATGTCCTGTGTATCTGCAAGGTGCATTTACTGTACATATTTACATGTGTCCACATGCATCAATCTGAGGAAGTGCATTAAAGTGTAGTGTGTCAAACATCTAAAAGAATTAATTGAAAAAGGGACGAGACCAACAGCTTGAGCCTGAGGCTTCTGAATATTAAGTCTGAGGCTTAAAGAAAAGTCAGAAGGGACAGAGATAAAAGGTAGAAGAGTGAACAGTTTTCTCTCTGAGAAGCCTTGAGCGCTGTTCAAAAAGACAGAGCACAGTTGAAGCTTCTCCATTACCTAAACAAACCAAAACTGACCAATTAACCAACATTATTTTTATTTAGCTCGATTTTAATTAACACCTTTGGCATAACCACTGGTGTTACCACTTCCCTCGAAAACCAGTGTTACATCAGATCTGCTCAAGAGCACTTTACTCATTCTTAGATCAACCTGTAGTGCCGTTTGAAAATTTAATGCTCTCTGTGATGTCACCCACAGCCATAATCAATTTGGGGGTCTAAGATTAGGGGCCTAGGTCATTAAAAAAATGACAAGCATCCATCTATGGGGGTAGTGAGTCACACGAAACACATAGACAGGCATTGTACATTTGACCCTGGGAGTGCATTTGACTGCGCAGCTTCTCTCCTTCTCTCTCCTCCTCTGTGACAGTGCCGATGTGTCGCCCCCTTCGCTGCCGACACGTGGCTGGCAGGCCAGCTCATGGCCACGGGGTCTCTTGCTTTGAATAACGGCAGGTTAAGACATAATCATCCTCAGCGAGGAGAAGATTCACTTTGACCTCATCACCTCCGTTTCCTCATTCACAAGCCCTCAGAGAGATGAGGGGAGAGACAGAGACAAACAGACACAGGAAAAGAAAGAGAAAGAGCGGGAACGATAGAACAAATTACAGTGTGAACCCAGAGGCCAAAAAGAGACAGAGGGAGCGATTGAGGGTGAGCATAGTTAGTCCTTGCCTTTGATGCTTAACTCTTGTCGACAGTGCAAAGACTGAGAATCACAGAGATGTGCTGTGAAAAACCTCTCTGTGGGTTGCCGCACTACAACCCCAAGGCTGCACAATCATTCTCACATGTTAATGGGCAGCCATTTGGTTACTAAATCATCTGAGGGCAGGAGACTGAAGTGAGCAAAGCACAAGACAAATATTCAACTTATTACAGGGAGCCAGTAGAGTTAAAGTATGAAAACATTAAAACTTTTCTGTAATAAATAGGCATTTCGCGCATGTAGCCACACGTAGTAGTACATTCACAAAAGCGCACGCATAGTCGTGCATGCGACATAAAGGGTTACACAGTAGGGAGTGCCACTGCAATTGATGAAGAAAATTCTTCTCATGTACCCCCGTCCCAGTTTTAGACCTCAAATTCTCTCCCCTGCGCTCTCTCTCATGCCCTCTCTCTCGCTCATTCTTTCTCTCACTCTCTGGTCCACTAACCCAGTTTAAAAGCAAGCAGCCAGACACCTCCTCCTGCAGTTTGTCTGGGACAAGAGACAGCCCTTAGTAGGAACAGGCTTCTAATGAATACACCCTGACCGAATGTGTGCGTGTGCGCATGTGTGCGTATGTGTGTGCTTTTATGAGTATGCAACATTGCTAAACTCCAAAAACTGCTCACAGATTAAGATCTCAGTTTACGCACACTTGTCTGCAAACACAGCTGCGTCTGTGTTAGCGGGTAGCAAATCCAAAGCACTTCCTTCCACGTCTGAAATAATTTAAACATTTATTGTAAAAATGAGGAAAATCAATTTGTGTTAGCTGCTCTCTAGATTTAAACTGCGAACTGCTAAATACTGCTAAACAACCTAATGGGTTTTGCATTCAGTGGAGACAGCAGAGTTGCAGATGATGCCAACATGATTGTTTGAATTGCAAATCGTAAAGCAGTATTAGGATTCTCCCGGTCAAATGAGTTGAGCTGCTCAAAGTCTTCGAGTAGTTTGTGGTTCACTCATGAATATACAACAGCCGGGCAGCATTTAGGATTCAAGAGACTTGACTTGGCATTTTATGTTTTAATTGTCTTTGATCAGGAGGTCAATCGACACAAAACACAGCCACGTTGTGGTGTGAAGTTACTGTAGGTAAGTGCATGATAGCTCTGTCACAGGTGCATGGAGCAAAATACAGCTCAGTCTCACACACGCACACACGTGGTGAGCCACTGGATGATTTTTAAGTTAATTGATTTTTATCCTCTTATTAATTTCCTTAGCCTTCTCTCTCTCCCCTCTCTCTCTCTTTCTTTCTCTCTGGCTTCATCAGCAGTCTGTCAATTGTCTTCGTAGCCACGCTCAATCCTTTATCACCTCCAAAACGCCTTAATCAAATACCAATCAGTCACTCATATGGCCCATCAACACCCAACTCTGGCCAAGCACCGCACACAAACACGCACGCACACACACAGATACGGTTGAAAAATGAAGAATGTAAATGCACCTTTTACTCGTAGACTCCTGTTAAAAAGTCACACTGGCCAATCAATAAATCTTATGATTATATTCTATTTAGTCCTAATTAAACTAAAATGATTAGTTCTTCTTTTGACATTGTGGAAAAAGATATCAGGACCCATTTAATTAAAATTTGCCATTCTTCCAACAACGTAACATTTCCGGCACATCAGTACTTAAAACTGCATCAACTTTTTCTTCATATGACATGATAAGATATCATGATTTTAATCGTCATGTTTTATTCAAATGCTCTTTTTTTTAATCTTCCTCAATGCAACAGGATCCATTTTGTATAATTTAAAAGGTCAATCAATACTTTATATCCACACTGGGGAATTTAAGAATGTGCACGCTCAGAGATCCACAGAATGTGTAGACTACTGAACGTCTGATATCTTTTACTTACGTACACTTTGCTTTTGTGTTATGAATCCAAAGGAAAGTGGATGTCAGAGCTGGATCATCTGCTGGGCTATCCATAGCTCACGTGTTTTCTCACGGAGAAATTGAAAATGTATTTATTAATTCATAATAGTTTATTACAACTTTCATAATGACTGAAATTACTATTATCATTTTATTCATTCAATATATTGCTGCATTCTCTGCTATTTTACTATGTAAATGCATTTGGCAGACAAAAGGGCGTCCACCCCTCCCTCAACAGCTCCCACCTTCCCGCCCTCTTTCTCACACATGTACCAGACATAGTCCCTTCCCCAGTAAGCAGCCCCACCCATGTCCAGCTCACTACCCCAGCCAGCGTCTACCAGCCCTGTTTTGTCATCATTAAACCTCCCCTGCTTGCCCTGCTTTCCTTAATATATGTCACCTGCATGGGGTTGCCACTACCAGCAGTGGAGGGGTTAACTCTATTTTGTCCAGGACCTCATGCCTGTGTGTGAATATGCGAGTGTGTGATTGAGCGAGTGTAGTAGTCCGCTTTGTGTACATGTCCACATAGGCATGTGTTCCTGTCCGTGTGTGCCTGTTTGTTCACTTGTATGTATGTGTGTGTGTGTGTCCATGCAGGACCATGGTCTGCGCAGTGAGTGTGTGTGTGTATGTAAAGGAGAAATTTGCCTGTCCTTGCCTAAGTGAATGGCTAGGATTAAGCTGACAGCCCACCTTAGTGATGGCGAAATAATTGGTTGTTCAGCTCTGTCCTTGTCAGAGCGCTGACAGTTCTGCAGATGTCCTGTGCGGTTCTCCAAAGGTTAGGCTCAGCTGGGGCCGCCATTCATTAATCATTCCGCTCTGACAGTGCACCGAGCAGCCTGCAGCTGCCACCCCGTCCCCCCCCCCCCCTCTCTCCCCCCCCTCCCCCCCCCCCCCCCCCCCCCCCCCCCCCCCCCCCCCCCCCCCCCCCCCCCCCCCCCCCCCCCCCCCTCCCCCCCCCTCCCTCCCTCCTCCCCCAAAAAAAACAACCCCCACCCCCCCCCCAAAAAACACCCCCAA
>VURO01049954.1:24209-37415 GCA_015108175.1 Pelvicachromis taeniatus | reverse complement strand
AGAGAGCTGAGTGTAAAAGCGAAGCTCTCGATTTACCGGTCGATCTACATCCCTACCCTCACCTATGGTCACGAGCTGTGGGTAGTGACCGAAAGAACGAGATCGCGGATACAAGCGGCGGAAATGGGCTTCCTCCGAAGGGTGGCCGGACTCTCCCTTAGGGATAGGGTGAGAAGTTCGGCCATCCGGGAGGAGCTCAGAGTAGAGCCGCTACTCCTCCGCATCGAAAGGAGCCAGTTAAGGTGGTTCGGGCATCTGATAAGGATGCCTCCTGGGCGCCTCCTGGGTGAGGTGTTCCGGGCATGTCCCACCGGGAGGAGGCCCCGGGGCAGACCCAGGACACGCTGGAGAGATTATATCTCTCGGCTGGCCTGGGAACGCCTTGGTGTTCCCCCGGATGAGCTGGAGGAGGTGGCTGGGGAGAGGGAGGCCTGGGCTTCTCTGCTTGGGCTGCTGCCCCCGCGACCCGGCCCCGGATAAGCGGCAGAAGATGGATGGATGGAAGTCTCAAAGTGTAGCGTCATGCTTGAAATTGAAATTTGCAGCGCAGAGGGCAGCTCATGATCAAAAAACTTGCCCGCATAAGTGGATTGCCCCGATTTTGGATGGAGTTAATCAGCAATACAGTGTCATCAAAGTCATTTACCTCCAGGTTCATTACATGATGCTGCCTTTATTGTATTTTTCTCTTTATTTTGGTAGTTGGGTTTATTTCTTTCTGGAACATGGCAGGCAGTCTTAATATATATATTTTATGTGATGGTACCATGAGTAGTTTAATTTAAGTTTAAAGTATCCAGTTGTTTCCTGGCATATAAATAACATGTTAGATCTAATTTTATGTAATCTCAATATAGTCTTGTCAGTGCACCATAAAGTTCAACCCTATTTTCCTGTAGCAATGTACCCCAAAAAACACATTCACGAATGAAAGGAAGCATCGGGTCCACCTGCGATGCTGTCACTGGCACAAGCCTTTTATCATATAGATACAGATGACAGGTGCAATTCAGTAAATCTGAAAAATGGTGGATTTTTCTTTTCTTTTAGTGCTAAAGACATTTCTATTCTTATATTTAATATTATTGTTATTTATATTATTGTGATAAATGTGTCTGATATGAATAAGTTTGTCTGTTTACCTTTGTTAGCATCCTTGTTGGTATCCATTGTGATAAAAACCAAAGCTAGGCAAATTAAATACAGAATATTGACTGAGTAAAATGAAATAGATTGCCTGAAACCAGTATGGAAGCCCTGAAATCAGAGCAATACGGCCTAAATGTTAATAGAAAAAAAATCTATTTAGCCTTTTAGTGGGTTGAATAACTTCCAGGCTTTTTACGAACACCCCATGGATCATCAGAAGGTCCCAGGTGGTTCCGTTGCCTTAGGAAATGCTCAATTCCTCCACTGTGGTGAGAATCCCCAGTTGGTTTAAGTCATATACTGTTAGACGCCAAGGAATCCAATTTACCCCGTTCCCATATTTCTTTGATTTCCTTTACTTTGTAAGGTCATTTATCTGAAATCTTAATTTGGAAACTGATTTCTTTCCTCTGTGACGAGCAGCAGGAGTTCCTCCCCCCTCACTCTCGACTGTCATAAAGGTAGGCAGGTGTCCTTAAAGATGTTGAAAGAATTGAATATAACAGACGTGTTCAATTAGAGCAAAATGATCTCGAAAATGAATTATTGTGCTCTTAATGGGCTGAGGAGAAAACACTCCCGGGAGAACACAAGGTGAGATCTGCTTTAAGGTACATCTCTTTAAGTGGTTCAGAACACACTGAATTTTTTAGGTAGGCGTAAAAAGAGGTGACGGTTCACGAGCAAATTTAGACAGGTGGTCATCTATGAACAAGCTTTTTTTACGGCACGTTTTAGTATAATATTACAACATGTTAAATATGTGCAATATTAACACACTTCAGTCATCTATGCTTCCTTTTTGATTTTTGTTTTTTCTTTATATATATTTCAATATCTATATATTAATAAAACAATAATATTTAATACCTGATATTCATTCAAACAAAAGCACCCATTGTCTCGTCACATAGCATAAACCAAGCACTCTCAAACTGTTTGTTTTTTCATCTGTCATAGCTTATATTTGCACCTTTTATCTGAGGGAGGACAGTGACATCTGCCCATAAGAGTAATCCCAGCACACCAGGATTACCCGCTTTAAAATGGAGAGAGGGAATATGACATCAAGTGTCTTCTTCCCTTTGTGTTAGCCAAGCCTCAAGGTGACATGGGAGTCTGCTCTCATCACCAGAGCCAACTATGACACTTACTCTCCATGGGACTCATTAAGGGGCAAAGGGGACCTCTGCACTGGCAGCATGTTCAACAAAATAAGACATTTAACTAAAACCGGAAAAAAGACAGAGAGGAAAAAAAAAAAAAATCACAGTCTTGATACAATTCTGTGAAACACCTGGCAAAGACACACACAAGCACGGAGGAAACGTTGCACTGTCCTTACAAGGTGATCTGGGTGAATTAGGAATTAGAGCAAAAATACTTCCCATCTGACTGAATCATGCTGCATTAAAGTAAAATACCACCAGCCAGTGATCAGGTACGTATGACATATTGGAAATCAAGAAATCAATATCATTAGAAAAAAATTTTATTTTCTAACAAAAACTGCATTTACTAATTTTTCAATTAAATTTCAGTTTAGTTTATTTATAAAACGCTAAAACACATCAGCAGTCGTCTAATATAAAGGCGCTTTATACTGAAAGGTAAAGAACCCACAATAATAGAGAAAACCCAAACTATCAGATGAACTCTATGACCAACCACCTGGCGACAGTGGGGAGGAAAAACTCCCTTTTAACAGAAAGAAACCTCCAGCGGAATCAGGCTCACGGAGGGGCAGCCATCTGACCAAAGATAGACTGTGAAAAAGAGCCAAGGTTTAATAACAACAATGATTAAATGCAAAGTGGTGAATATACATGAAGCTTAAACTGTATGTTTTAAACATAATCTTAAAAGTGGAAAGGGGGGTCTGTCTCCCAAAACTGGGAGCTAGTTCCACAAGGGGCCTGAAAGCTGAAGGCTCTGCCTCCCATTCTACTTTTAAATATCTTAGGAACCACAAGTAAACCTCCAGTCTGTGGGCAAAGTGCTCTAATGGGGTGATATGGTACTATAAGGTCTTTAAGATAAGATGGGGCCTGATTATTCAAAAGCACGTGAGGAGAAGGATTTTTAAAATTGGATTCTGGTTTTAACAGAGAGCCAATCAAGAGAAGCCAATATGGGGGAAATATGCTCTCTCTCTCTCTCTCTTTGGTCCCTGCAACATTTTAAATCAACTGGAGGCTTTTCTGGGAAGGACAAACCAATAATAACAAATTGCAATAGTCCATCCTAGAAGTAATAAATGCATGCACTAGTTTTTCAGCATCACTCTAAGACAGGATGTTTCTAATTTTGGATTTCTCAAAGTGTTACTGGAGGCCAAGGTAATGCCATCGAGAGTGTCTATGTTTCTAAGGTTTTTCGGGTTGAGTACAATAACCTCACTTTGTTTATTACAGTTGCAACAATTCATTCCAGCTCTCAGCACCATTGTCACATTAGCATCGGGCTGTAATTAGACACTAATTGCATACTGGCTAGTTCTTAAGCATGAACATAACATGATAGACATTTTGTTTTGACTGGGTCATTTTTGTGGTTCATCTATTTTAACCAAACCAGTCTGTTTGTTTTAAGTTGTGTTGATTTGTCCCAACTACCCAGTGACTAAAATTAAGTAAATAGGAAGGAATTGTTGGCTCCCTACCTCATGTACCACAGCATATGCTCCTCACCACAGTGGCCTGGGTTCTAGTCCGCCCAAACCCCTTCTCTCTCCAATTTCCTGTCTACTCTACTCTGAATAAACACCTAAAATTCCCCAAAAGTATCAGTCCTTCTAATGAAAAGGCTACTTTTTTCCCAACTGTCTCCTTAAGAAAAGTCTTATTTATAGCATAATTTTCTCCAGTTTACCATTTTAACAACTCAACCACTGGTAAACCACAAACAGCACATACACCAGTCAGCCCCTGGTAAAGTGGTAATTTATGAGCTTGCAATGCAATGTTCTGTTAGGACACTACAAAGCACCTATGATTGCATGTAATGTATGTGGATGTTACTTTCACATGTCCAAACCAAGCACCAAACTCCACTGGTGAAAACTCAGTGACACAACAAAGAATTCACCCTACTGACTGCTCCCACACTCCCCTTATTCCAATTCTTTCAAGAATCAGGGGTGTGGAGGAATCGGTCCAATCCCCATGACCAACCATCCCACAGCACACATAGGATCCAAGGCAGCATCCCAGTACCTCAAACTACAAAACAACAAGGTGACCCCGAGCAGTTATGTGGCACGAAAGGGAACTATAACCAACACTAGGCAGGTGGCTTTAATGCCATGGCTTATCAGTATAAACACAGTAACAATGAATCTACGTCAAGAAGTGGTTCAACTAACTTTAGCAACTGTAAATATTGGAGTAGACTTTAAGTGCAGCAAATGAGGTCAGAAAGCCGTCACTTGGACATAACAAATCTGTACCTGAACCTGATCTCACACTGTCACTTGGCTCAACATTAGGGAAGGCTCTAATAGGGTGGGGTGTCAGCCACAGTGACTTCTCTGCAGATGCAGGGCAGAGCAGCTCATTTCACAGAGAGCACATTTCAATGGGAGCCAAATTAACCATGTAACCCCCCCGGAACCTCTCTGACGGCATGATTGACGTTGACCAGCGAAACAAAACCTGCTGTGTCACCGAGAAACAACAAACCCAAAGAGTGGAAGCATGGTGTTGTCACACTGTCACTGTATGCTTTTTTGAAGAGCACAAGTGCACAATCCTGATTAGTCTTTTGTCTATCACGTCGTATCATCGTCACAACACAAAGGAAACGAGAGGTGGAGGAAGAAAGAAAGCACTAGAAACTCTTCAGGAGTTATATTTACACTGAGTGCAGCATAGTGGGAGCTCGGTAGACAAATACTCTCACATCTTAATTTTTCAATTAGCATGACTCTTGTTCTCTAAACATATGCAAACACAGCGGGGCGTCTATTAAAATGCAACTCTACTGTTGAGCCTAATTAGACTAAATTGGTTGGCTTGTATTCGGAGAAATTTGAATGCAGCTCCCTATCCATGCTTTACCACGTGTTTTGCCCCAACAACAAATAAAACAGAACTCGCTGCCTCATGCATATGTGCCCAGCCTCGAAGGAGGCACTGAGTTAGCCTGTCTTGCCATTCTGTTCTAATGTAGCTGTTTTTTTTTTAACTCCCACATTATTACTATAACATTATAAAATCTCTTTATTGTGTGTCCTGATTGCTTAATAATGCATTTGAATGGGGAATTATAGTTTTAATGTGATATTTCCTTTGATTATGTGATCCTCTGCACTTCCACTTTGCTTCATTATCACTTTGTAGAGAGAAATAACTCAAACTAATAAAATGTTGCTGACTTTGTCCCAGTGATGTTTTGATAGGAGCAGATCTCCAGTTTTTTTTTTTTTGCCAACGTCACTGGAATATTGGAGAGCCTTACAGCACAGCAGGCAGCAGGCCAAATGGACGCTGTGCATTGCAAAAGGGATGGTTTATCTTGGGTGCGCTACGCTTTGCCGAGGTAAACAGCTTCCTCCGCATCCTGGACAAGAAGACTATGTTGCAGCTGGCCGCGTGACGACCCAATCCCAAGAGCGGACCAGCGGATGAAGACGCCGAGTTGCGGTAACATTGTGTTAGACATTAAGTCACATTAGCCTCAGTTGTGTGCAGCCACATATTTTTGGCTTGAGATAATCAGGTTTGTCATACTAAGTGCATTTTTTATCTGTGATGCAATGGACCAGATGGCAGATGAAACAACGCTGAGAGCTGATGCAAAAGGCAAAGGGAGTGTAAACGGTGGTGAGGAGAGCTCCACATGGGTTAAAGGAGGTGAGTTGTAAATTAGGTTTGTAGAAAAACAGCTCTGTGTCACTTTGGAGTTGTCACGTCTCTTATGAATCTCTGTTGTGATGATCTAAGATAGCCAGTCCCATCCTTACTGTTCCATCACTTTGCTTGCCTTGTGCTAGTTCTTTGACTTTAGTAACTGTGAAAAACCGTAGAATGTGAGAACGATTTCCCCCCAAAAACCCTCTTTTCTCAAATCATCTATTGTTCTTTGTTAGTTGCTTGCTTACATGCATTCTTTATAGCCTGTAGATGGTTTTTGTTGTATACTTCCAGTTTGCATTTAGATTTTAAACATGAAGTAAAATTATCTTCAGACCCACCGCTCGGAGCAACTGTGGTGTCTAATGAGTGAGCGCGGCTCAGTGAAACACTGGAACAAAACCTGAAAAATGCATAGTATGCCTCCAGGCCTTATTTCTCTATCAGTTAATGGTCATGGGCACAGACCAGCTGCACTTCTTACTTAATTCATTTGATAACCCGAGAGCATCGGGCTCATTCTCAGCTCAAACAAGTTTATTTTAACTTGTACTTCAAATAGCAATCCTTGCCTTCTTCACTTCTTATTCAATCACAGAGACATGACATGTAAAAACACAAACAATTCTAATGAGACATAAAAGAGTCTCGCACGCTGACAAAAGATGATAACGCGAGACACCATGTTTAACTGATGGGAGCAGTTGTTTTTTAAACTAATAAAATCTTAAAAATGGACAATGCGGCCCTGAGCAATGTCCATTTTTATCTCTTCTTCGAGAATTTAGGGAAGACAAATACATTTTATTCGACTCTCAAAAATTAATAAATCATCAGGCATTAAATCTTAAGTAAAACACAGAAAGGAGTGGTAAATATTTCATTCGGAATAGGTGGTGAGAAAGTAAACAGTCTGCTCCCATCAGAGTAATTCATTATTATCTGTATTAATTAATGTATTAATTAACATTAACAACCCCTCCGTTCCAGAAATTCCACACTTCTCTGGAAACTGCCAGCACAGCTAGTTATGTTTTTATGTTTTCATTGTGTCAGCTGTCAAAATGGGATATGGCCAGCAGCTTTTCTTTTCTCATTTCCAGTTATGTTTATCACTTATTTACTCTCGAGTTCAATGCCAGAGTTGATCCACAAAGATGCGTGGTAACTTTCTCTTATTGGCATGTACTGAAATCATCTAGAAAGTCTCGTAATTACTCAATTTCCATAAATATATAGCTTACATGACATTAGTAATGCCTTTACTTTTGCTTATCAGGATGCAGTTTTCTGTAACTGACAGAACTGATGACACACATAGTCTCATTATGACACCTATATCCAAAAGGATAATTACAGCAGACTTGAGAGCACAATTATATCACAAGCAGAAGCCTACATGCATATATGCTAAGCATTTGACTGTTTTGGTTTAAGGTGACAGCTTTTAGGATTCTCTGCAGCTCCTTGTTTGATGTTTGAAATGCTGCAAAATGCTGTGACATCCCTAACACTAGACCATATAAACTATATCTCTTACCTTAACTTAAAAAAAGTAATAAAACTTACCTCTTACTTCTGCAGCATTTCATTTTTATGTCTGGAGCTCCACTATCTACTGACCATGCCTATGAAACCAGAAGGCCCAGTGGGACATCTCCCCATTTTTTAATTCTCATACTAGTCCTAAGTGTGCATGCTAATTTTTAGCTAGCTTTGCCTTGCTCTGTCCAAGCAGACTACTAGCTCTGAAGGACAAGTCAATCTGATGGGCCAAAATCTCCTTAAAAAGGTGAAAAAAAACGTGACAGTGAGAAGTTGTAGGTTTTACCGGAATTCAGGTGCTTTGCTTTGAGTGTGTAGGGAAAGGATGGAAAAAAAAGAGCTAACCCCGCTAAAGCTAACCTACGCTAAAAGCCTCTGTGGGTCTCCATTCACATTAGCCACATAGTCCATGGACATTAGAGTGATGCCCCTAGTGTTCACCTTAGGTAATATCAGCAGCTGTACACAAGATTACATGCAAACCAGTGGAACCAGTGACCTCTGCTCTCTACAGTCTTGCACATACTGGAGTTTTCTCCAATCATACTTATTTCAAAGACTATAGTACATGTTGTTTGTTGATTCTTTACTCTAGGATTCATTTGTTTAACATTTCATCTGTTGGACAGAAAGAATCGAAAGTGAGGTTCAAGTCAGCAGCTGGAGACTTGATACCTCTACAGAAATTGAGCCTGGGGAGACGAGCAGAGACGGCAAGGCTAAGCTGCCTAGAGAGCGTGACGGCTCCGCTGCCCCTCTTTTCTCTTTGAAAATGTACCTAAGGAGATCTTCCTCTGCAGAAACGTACAGCACAGACACTCTTTCCTCCTCGCAGCAAAGCAACACAGGAGGTAAATGACAGCAGTACTCTGGGTTTTAGGTCTGTTGTCAGTGCCACATGTTTTCTCAAGACATCATTAAAATTGTTTTGAAATTAACTTTTTATCCAAACACAGCTTTTCTGCTGTTGAAATAAACGATTAATATGCAGAATAATTATGAAAATGACAAATTGCAAGCTTTATGTCTTACTATGCTGTGGGAATGCTTAAATATAGTTAATACAATCAATTATGAAAATGTCTGAATAATTTAGAAAGTCAAACTGCAGCAAAAAAGAGAAAGATTAATGCAAAAAAGGCCACAAGTATCACTGCTTCAGATCCAGCTGAATAACTGATTACAGCACAGACTGTTTATGTTCTGATGCAATTCTGTTAAACTAAAAAAAATTAATAAAAATGGTAATGTTGTAACGATAACCACTTTCTTAATTATGGTTTAATATGTAAAGAAATAGCATAATTTCTTTTTATTTATTGACAATGAGAAAAGATGTGGCTCTTGTCTTGTGATTTCTCAGACACACTAGAGTAAAAAAACAGCAGTAACCTGCTTGTGACTAAAAAAGATCAATAGTTGCCCGGTCAGTTTTTTCACATACCACAAGTGATTGCAAGCAGTTGAGATGACCACAGGATGAACGTGCAACACCTTCAACCTCTGGATGATCACTTTCAATCTCAGGGCAATTGCACGTGTCACCTGGTGAGAGGCAACTCGTCTCCATTCAGTCGCAGTCTAACTCGGATGATTGCAATCACTTCCAGTCAGACCCACAGAGATTACACACACCAAGTGATTGTGTGCAAGCTTCAAGTGTCAGAAAATGAAGGTTCGCATGTAATGTTTGATGAAGCACTCCAAAGAAATACGCAAACGCTTAAAGGAGGCAGTACACCAACAGATGCAGCACAAACTCCATAACAACATATAAACAGAGACAGATTGCCAACAAATAAATCTGGAATTAGCCGATAAGCACAGCTCATCTGCAACGCATCGAAACTGTATTCAGGTTACATTCCTGTATAAAAGCTTGCTGAGCGCCTGTATCAATTTGTAATTAAATTGCCATCCTGCGGCGACTACATCACTTTGTGTGGAGCAATTCTGAACTTTAGCTTCAAATCAACGAGGTTCTGGCTGGACTCTGATTGAAGGTAGTGCCTATAAATTTCTGTTTAATGTGAATTTTTATGTTTGCTCATATGTTGAATCTTATCCATTCACAAGAGTTGTTCTCCTTCAGGAGGTTGTTTGTTGTGAAGCTGTATCGTATTGTATGGGTTCATATGCTTGACAGTGGCTGAAATATAGACGTAGACTAAAGAAGCTAATGTAGAGGATTCACAGACATAATGAAACTAGCAGCACACAACAGTGTGCACCCAAGTTTAGTGTCACCAATTCAGTCAGAGATCAAAAGTACAATATCTTTTTCCATTCCCGAGTTTTGATGTTCATTATTGTTTGTGCAAAACTATCTACCGTATATCTTCCAATTGTAGCACGGGCGTTTATTCAAAAAACTATCCGGCCGGCCCGGTGTTTAAAAGAGACCGGCGGTTGTTGGTTGTTATTCCCTTCTTAGACAGAATTGTCATGGAAGTGAGAGGGAAAGAGGACCCAGAGACTGAGGTGAAAAGACAGTGTGTTTACTTACAGTGCTCCAAAACGTATTCCAACAGTTCACAAATAATGCAGTTCCCAATTGTGCTCCTCCTTTGCTCCCGAGTATCTCCTTGTCTGTGGTAGCCCAGTGCACGAGTGGTGCTCCCCGAAACTTCTCTCCGCCCGACTCTCCAGGAGAGGACGTAAAAGACCAGAAAATCACAGTTAGCAGGTTTGCTAGACAACAGTTCCAGTTCAGTGTAATAATCCCACTTCCATGGTCACGGCGCATCCAGCTTAAATGCCGCTGGTTGTAGATTGGAAACAGCTGGCCGAGTGATGAGACACGGGAGGACCGACAACAGCGCGGAGGGACTTCCGGGTCAAAGGTCGCCCGGCTACTATTGGAGACCAGCGTCTATTTGTCGTGACATGTTTTCAAACCAGTGTTTATTAGAAACCAGCATTTAAAAGATACAGGCTACTAATGAAAGGTCTACGGTATATCATATATTGCCACAGCAGAGTTGCTCTTTCGCCTTTTACATGTAAATGTCTCATCATCATTTTACCTTTTTAGATTTGCGTGTGAAATTTTGTCATTAGTGTAAATAGTCTAATTTTGAACTAGAACCAGATTTGATGAATTCTGCATTAAGTCCAAATTTGAAGAAATTACATTGTGTTTCTAAGAATCAGATCACAACAATGAGACAGACTCACAACCTGTCTTCTCCAACATGCACTTGAACTCAGATCAGATTGAAACCTCTACATATTTGAATAGAGGCTTAGCAGAGCAGTGCTGCCTTGCAGAGGCTATACCTTCTCTGAATTCTCTGCAGCGCAAGTCATAAGGTCGTTCCTGTGACACTCTTCAGTGAGTAACTGTCTGCTCATGGTCAGTGTCATTTGATGATCTCACACTTCATAGCACCCATGGGGGAACCATTTGGCAAGGCATGCTGGAAAGACACATAGCATTGTCTCACTGTAACCACAACGCACGTTGGAAGTGCTCCTGGCAAAGTATACAAGAGAGACTTCTGGTAATTGATTATGTCTCCAAACAGCTTTCCTGCTTGTCTCTCTGTGAGGGAGCGAGGCATGATTTCTTAAATTATGCATGTGTAAAGGAAGGAAAGGGGGCTTTTAAAATCTTATAAGATACAAGTGAAGCCTAGCTTTTATAGGACCAGGGATGATTTATGTCCCGAGATATAATTTAAACGCTATCTATCACGCATTATTTCAAAGAGGTCATTGTAAAAGTGTGAAGGGGTTGCAGCCCTTTATAAAGACAAAAAAAAAAATGTATGTTGATTTAAAAGGAAAAAAACCCACTACTGAGTACATTATTTTCCTGATCATGTGTGTCTCCCTCAGTTGACTGTGCAGGAATTGTCTTGAACTGTCTCTTCTGTCGGTTCTACGATATGATCCACATGCTCCCTGACTCCTGCGAGGGACTCGCCAATCACTGCTGCCCCAGCTACAAACACGTCATTACCACAGTGGAGTCAGCATCCAGCAGTGATGATGACTCATACATAGATTTGGACTGTGGCGTGTTTGGTTCCTGTCATGATGCAAGTGACTGCCTGGAGCTGGCTATGGAGGTTTCGGAAATTTGCTATCACTAATAGGAAACTCACAATATTCACCAATAAAAGCAGAAACTTACCATTAAACATGAGACGTTCAGTGTGAAGTGCAGGATTTCTAAGGGCTAAAAGGCAAATAAATACCAGGAAATAAATTAAAGGTGTAATCTAGAAGATTTGTGATATTAGAGTGATAATAAACATATACATTATTCATCTGTGTATGCTTGTGTTTATGTCTCCTAAATATATGACAAGACTTGTATACAATGGAGACTGTTTGTTCCACTTCTTTAAATATTCATGTATTAGATGAGGTCTAATATCAGTCAGGTACGTAACTACTTGGGGAAAGATCTAATTTTTGAACTTTTGCCTCTGTACACCACCACAGTGGATATAAAAACAACCAGACTGGTTGACTCGCAGGTTTTCAGCTTTTTTTTCAGTTGATTTAACAACTCAGCAATTACATCCATTTTTCCTTCTTAGTGTCCTGTTTTCCAATTCTAAGAAAAAAGGGACAGCAAACAACAAGCTAGCTTTAGCATTTATTTTGAAGCTACAGCATACACATAAAAGCTCTAATTTCAAATTTGACTGTTTTAAAAAAGAGGAGGAGCACTTTCACACTTACAGAAGAATAAAACTCACAAATAGTCAGGTTAAAGTAATCGCTTTACTTTTCTCTGGGGCAGAACTAAAGATAAATATTGTGGATCACCGATTGGTTATAAGACATGATGCAAGTCGTTTTACCGTGTTTAGGACTCATGAGGATGTCTGTGTATTAGTTGAGTAAATATTTTTTGTCCTGTGCAAAATGTACGTATGATGAAGCATTAAGTGTTCCTTCTACTGGAACTAAGGGGTCGAGCCCAATTCCTGATAAACAGCCCCACACCATAATCCCCCCCTCAACCCAACGTTACACAGTGCAGTCAGACATGCACCGCTCTCCCGGCAACCGCCAAGCCCAGACTCATCCACCGATTGCCAGAACTCTAGAGAACACGTTCTCCACTGCTCTAGAGTCCAGTGGCAGCATGCTTTACACTACTGATGCTCTGCGTTGCACTTGGTGATGTGAGGCTTGGATGCAGCTGCTCAGTCATGGAAACCCATTCTATGAAGCACTCTGTTCTTGTGAGCTTATCTAAAGGTCACATGAAGTTTGAACGTCTGTAGCAACTGGTTTAATGATTTAGTTAAACCACATTATTATTAGGATTATCATTATTTGTATTATTTCTGATCTCCTCTTGTTAGTTGTTATAAAACCTTACATTATGGCAGTAAAAATCACCACCTACTCTAGATACCACATGAGTGAATAGCTTAACAGTATGAGTAATTTAGTGTTCTGCATGTCAGTTTTACAGTATATTCACTATGCAGCAAGACAGCAGTGTCATCACAAACAATTCAATGGCCTTGAGGCCAGCAAATTCCACTGCAGCTCTGTTGATACACACTCTCACACACCAACAAGCACTCCAACTTCAACACGATCGTCTTTCTGAAGTATGGAAAAAAAAAATCTTGAAGCCTGTCCCCTGTTGAGCGTGCCTATTTCAGTTCAAGTGCCACTGGAAACACAG
>VURO01049954.1:0-15754 GCA_015108175.1 Pelvicachromis taeniatus | reverse complement strand
CTGTAAATGAATCACTCTGGCAGAATCGTAAGAGAAGCGGAGCCCTGCCTCTTTTTCAAAACAAAAAGGGAAAGTGTGCTGTCCTCTGAAAGAAAAAAAAAAGAAAAAAGCTTGCAGATGTTTTGAATAAAAGCCGCGCTCCAGACAGGGAAAGATGCAGTAAAACATTTGTTTCCTATACGCCGCTAACAGAAAGATACACTGTCGAGCCTCAGAGAGGGGCCTCAGAGGACCGGCACAGTCTCTGAACGCAGTCGCCTAACAATGAATCTTCCTCCTCTCCAGTTCACACGCTCTTCATTGTCGTTTTCTAGATGCAACAACAGCTATTTTCATCTTCATGATTGCATTAATTACAGCATAACTCACGTCTCTTGGCTCCAGTGCTGTTTTCCCCATAGAAAACAGCGTGTCAATGCTTCAACAAAGGAAGGGAACAGTACATATACTCAGCTGGCACTTCATTAATCAACATAAGAAATCAGCATGGCTTGTCACTTATCTAGCTGAGTCTGCTACTGAAGTTGTATTATATTCTCTTTAAATGATTCATTCGAGTTGTGAAGATTTTAATGAGATTTAGACTGCATTCATATTAACGCAACGCAGCCACATACAGTACATGCAAACACCTCAATATGTAGACATAAAGCCCTGCGACGGGCAGGCAGTGAGTGGCTGCTTCACTGTTGAATCATCAGGCACATCTTAAAGACTTCTCACTGTCCCAGGAAGACTCTTTGGTGCACAAGCAACAATAATAAGAAGCACCTAAGTTACAGCCATCCTCTCTCAAGCCAAAGCTGGGGGTTTTGTGTGTGTTTTTGTGGCAGCAGAGAGAAGGGGCTAGAGA
The DNA here is from genome assembly GCA_015108175.1 of Pelvicachromis taeniatus. Classification (NCBI taxonomy): domain Eukaryota; kingdom Metazoa; phylum Chordata; class Actinopteri; order Cichliformes; family Cichlidae; genus Pelvicachromis; species Pelvicachromis taeniatus. Next base: position 14,901 of record VURO01049954.1, on the reverse strand, counting down.
AATTTCTCTTAAGATTCTTGCTTTTTTTCCCTTCTATTTATTAGGATAATGAATTTCCGACTGCAGTGCCAGTTCCACTGAGCCTGCTTCTCGGCCTAATTCTCTGTAACATTTCCTCATTGCCGCTGGGGAACATTATATGAAGGCAGGGCTTACAATACCATCAATATGCCCAAGACGACAATCGGACGTCTCATAGATATTAATGGAAGTGCAAATTAAATCAAAGTTGGAGTGCAGCTATCGGGGCTATGATCAATGCCTTTTGCACAGTCAGATTTAATATGGGGTTTGTAATTTGAGTATCCAAACAAAATGTGCATCTTAATGGGAAAGATGAAAGTAATCCCACATGGGGAGGAAATAATACATTAGCTGCATTGTAATTAGAGAACTCAGAGTGCAATGTTTCCCCAGTATTAATGTTGAATAAAAGCCTGATATATTTACGATGTGGAGACAGGATGTGGACGTTTTGAATTGTTTTCAGACACCTCGAGTCGTCTTAGGAAGCATCTTTTAAAAAAAGAAGAAAAAAAAGAGACTATAACGATGTTGGGTAAATGCATGCGTATGAAACAAATACAAATGATGAAATAAACTGTCAAATGTTAAGAAAAAAAGAAAGCAGACTTGTTTTTGTTAAAGCAGTGGGAGCACATCTGTGTTACCGCAGTCATAATGAAAGAAAAACACCTCAGGTATGTTTTGATTTAATTATGAAATATTTGATCTGAATATGAAAAATCTCATGTTTTTTAAGCCGAGCCGCTACAACCGAACACAACAGAAGTATGTGAAACATGATTTTGGTAAAAGGTTCTTAATAAATAGTGATTGAGCAAGTCTCCCCGCAAGCATTCAAATGAAATACGATATAATAATGCCTCACTTTTATTTATTGGCAATCCTTCTGAGTACACACACAGCAGCCAGTTAAAGTGACCCCATGTGAAGTCGGCAGGTAGCATGCAGAGAGCAAACAGCAAAACAGCTTTTCAATGAATAACACATGAGCCAACAAACGTTGCTAGACAATGATCCAGTGCATTCAGCGAGTCAAGTGCAACACACACAATCACAAGAGAACACAAAGAGCTAATCAAACTTGATGCAACCCTTCGTGATCAAAATGAAACAGCAGCTACTAGTAGGCGCCTATGCTTTTGTAAAAGAAAGTTAACTTAATTAAAAAGATATGAGCCTTGTAATAATCAGTTTTTTTCTTCTTCGTAATTTTTGTTTTGAATAGAAACACTGTGACAGTTTTAGGAAAGTGCTTTCGCTTCTTGGCTGACACTTACACGAGAAGGTCAAAAGCACTCCCATGCCTCTATGCTAAATAGCAGGCTAGCGCTAGTAGGCCAGAGACTATATAAAAGATAGACATAGTTTTCAGGTCTAAAAAGCGAAGCCAGTGTGGAATTCCTGGCATTCTTTCTCTCTTGGCAAACACTGGTTGACTTCTGTGGTTGTAAATAAAAGTCCAGTTGAATCAAACTTTAAGGGTAAACAGCACTTGGCTCACTTGCTTTAAGATCTTAGCAAAAAGGTAACATCAAAAATCTCAATAAATGCTTTGTTGATAGGATTAGTGTCGCAGTTACTAGCTTCAAGTCAATTGAATACAATACGGTGTTTATTTCGTAAACTATGATTTCTATTACGTGAAAACAGAAAAGTAAAGCAGGGTATGGTTTTGGGTCAGTCTACTGGGCTTAAGTGACTAGCTTAAGCCCAAAACCTAGGCTGCATCCTTCGGAGGACCCGGCCTTCGTGGTCTACGTGGGCTGGGTCCACCGAGAAGGCCGGAAGTGCGAGGCTGTGAAATGGGACGGGTCTAGCCTTCAGATTTGAGTCACCAGCTGTCTCAGTGGAATTTAATAAACTCAACTGACTGCTCCTTGCTATCTAAAATATAACGGGACACTGGAGTAAATTCTCTACCATCTCACACTTCTGTTTAATCAGTTTTCTGTTTGACGTTTATTCAGCTGTGTGAAAACTCTAACTTTAATCTCAGCCAAACCGATTTACTCAGGAACAAATAAAACACTGAAAAAAGCCAAACAATAACATTTTCAAACATGTTATTGTTTGTCATGTTTAACCTGAGTAGCAAAAGACAGCGGGGGGTTTGAAAACGATGTACAGTTAGCCTCGACGACCTGCTCAGCGATCAAGCTAGTGGTTAACAGACGTCTCCGAAAACATTGCAACAGTTTTGCAAATATGTGATGTCTTGATAAACCGAAAAGATATTTGCAGCCTTCGAATTGGGACAGCCTTCGTCGCTTGGATGTGGCCTAGGTTTTGGGACACAGCTACTACAGTCAGGCAGCTTGCATGGCTAGGTGTCTTTTTTCTACTTTTCTGTCTGATTTCTATATTCTAAACTCTAAGATGGTGGTGGCAATCCACTTGAAAAACTAAATTTCTACAGAAAAAACGGTAACTTTACAGCAAGATCACTGTGGCTTCACCTTTTATGAACAGTTTATGCTAGCAGACAGTTAGCTTTGCGCTTCACAAAGATAGCTTTAGGTTTGTCTGGACCTAACAAAATGCCCAACAGTATCTCACGTGCTACAGATTTTATTGGTGTTATGTCTTATTTGCTAAATGAGTAAAAAATACATGTAAAAATGATAAGTGGTTGTGTAACTAACTAATGCTAACTATCAATTTCTAAAGAAAATGTTTCTTACAGACATGGAAGGTACTGCGTCTACTACATTTACAACTGAAGACATTTTCTTTTAATAATTAAACTTCACCTACCTTTATTTATAAAAACTGAGTGGCATGTATATAGCACTCCAAGTGTTAATGAGAACAACCGCAAAATTAAAATTTTCACATGTATTTTGAAGCAGAATTGCTGAATATTTTGACTCCGGTAGTGATTAGCGCCTTCCATCATTTAATTAGTCCAATTAAATTGTTAGGGGTCATTAAATTTAAAGTTTGCACAGCACTCCTAGCCTTTATAAGAAGATAAATGTTGACTCTTTTTTTGTTGCACAGTCCTATCTCTGATAAAAGCATGGGGGGGGGGCTCAACTCAATTTATAAGGGGTAACATTTCATCTTTGAACACTTCACTGACTGGGAATGTAACAGGACGCTATAATCCGTCAATAAAACTGTATTGATATTGTCGAATGTTAATATGTCATCCATAAACCCTTGGGCCCTCTTGTCACCAGGACACAGTCTGTTCAGCAACTCATACTGCCTCATGGTGTTGTTCAAGATCGACCCAGGTCTCCCACTGAACGGCTGCCGCTGTAAAATGTTGCATGCCGTGACAGAGCGGAGCATTAATCAAAGTTGATTTGAAGTGCGAGAGCGCAAGTGCCTTTTTTGTTGCTGGAGAAGTGTTTAGCACAACAGCGCTGTGTACAACGGGGTCCCACTCTTCAGTGTAATGGTACCAAAAGGAGGTCATAAATAATGGATTCAAGATCACTTACACCTCATGAAGCAGGCTATGGCATTCAAAGGGATCATGTTTTGCTGCTCAAATTATGGATTTAGCTCTTTTGGCTGCAATTGTAAAGGAAAACAAGACCTCTCCAAGAGGACTCTGAAACAGTTTAATGTGGTGCAAAACATGACGGAAAAAACAACAGTTTATACACTGCCAATAAATGATGACAGCGACTGGCTGGAAAAAGCTGATTATTTTTGCTTTCTGGCGGGATGTGCGCCACGGCGTTTTGATTTAAAATTCTCCTGGAATGTGTCGCATCCTCAAATTTAGTTAACTTGGAAAAAAAAAAAAAAAAACATGACAAAACTTGAGATTTTGAAATTAAATCTTGTTGGTCTTAAGTAAAGATTTGCAGATGCAAATAGATACCGTACCTTCCAACCGTTTTGTTCTATCGCCTTTCCTCTTCACGTAACTTGTAACAATTATCTGAATCTCTCAACAGCTGGACATGATTACATTTTTAATGCATTTGAAATGTAACCGTCCACTATCACACCACATTTAATTAAAGATATATGAGTATTTATTCAGTTTTTCTTTGACTGTCACATCGAGCTGTTTGCATACTAGAATTGGAGAGGTCTTCCTGCAATAATCAGCCCACATACATGTAGCAGCTCGCTCTTATTACCTTTAGATGATAGCAAATAATGTGATAACCCCTTGTTGTAACTTTTTGTCCTTGCATCAGTGCTGCAGCTGACTCTATGCTACCCCTCAGTGGCAAAACAGTGAAACAGACCTACAAAGGACAAACTCGTGAACAAATTCTACAAAGTCTCACCTCCAGATGCTGTGCCAAAGTTTGATATTTCACCAGAAAATATGAGGATAAGAATCCCAATAATTTCCAATGTGCCAATGCAGCTGGAGATAAATACAGAAGAGAGAGGAGATGATCAGATCTCACTCCATATCTTAATGGGATCCTCTCACGAGCCATTCCGATTAATGACCAATCCCACAATTATGTAAATCAGAGATTGGTCACTAACAGTGAGAACTTGAAGTTGCTCACATAAACACCAACAGTGTCACATTGCAGAGAGCACTAATTGGCCGCTACTTTTCATGTAATTGCGGCAACCGGGGTCACCTCCTCTGCTAACCTCTCCTTTAAGTATTGTTTTTCAGCACACAAACAGTTAATGGTGCAATTAAGATGGTTCTCACAAGCACCACTTCTGGGGACCATTTGGCAAGAAAGAGGTAGACAGAAGCGGACTGGTGACTGCTCGGTCCATCACGCTGGGATGCTGTAACCCTGCGTGTGGTGCACGAATCCTAGGCGAATTGGAGCGAGCTGCAAGTGGTGCAAGAACACTCCCATACTGGTGTGACTGGTCAGCATGAAGCAAACATTGTGTAGGAGAAAATTTCTGGGGGTTTTAAGAATCATTAAATTCACAAAATATATCACTGTTTACTGTTGCTGTCGGCAACAACATCAATACTACCTGACTACTGTTCTGGAGGTCCTCTTTGTCATACCAAACAACACACCAGGGCATGTGGCCTTTGGTACCAGGGTGGTGGCAGGTGATCCCTTGGGTCTTTAAGGTAGCAACCTCTTGTGGATCAGGCTTGTTCCTATTTGCCTAATAAACAAACAGGTAGGGTCAGCGCCTTTTGTCACATTCCTGTCCCTGAACAATGTTTGCATTGTGGCACATTTAAGGGGAATAGGCAGCCCTGTTCAGAGACACCAGGATGCCAGAAACTAAGTTCTCCCAGCAAAAACATGATCAATATCATTCATTTCACATGTCAGTGGTTTTAATATTGGGACTAATTGTTGTACACAGTATTAAACACAGCACTCAACAGCAGCTAATAAGAGGGAAAAAAAACACAGTCACACACAGTCTTTCACTTTACCATGCAAAGATAACTTCCCCCAGTTCATTACAATACGAAACCTTTTTACCTTTTATTACCCATTTGTATTTTTGACAGCATTTAACTGTGTTTGTGTTGGAGCAGATACAATAAAGTGTTACAGTCACAGTCATCAGTATGTTTGAGCAGCATCCAGAGCATAAAACACTGTAAGAAAAAAGAAACGGTGATAATTTGATCTCTATTGAAAGGAACACTGCAGTACTTTCCTTATCTCTCCTGCTAGAAAATGCTAAAAATGTTTACAACTCTTTCCTGTATTCAACATTGTTGCCTTATTTTACTGTTCTACCGCACTGGACATTGAACTAAGCCTACAGTCTGCACAGAGAAAAACCCTCCAAAACTGATATCACCTGTCCAGAAACTGCAGTTTCATTTAAACTAATACTGCTGTTCAAGTCTCAAAGGGACATAATATGAATGCCACCTATTTCTAATCCCTGGAGAATGAAGAAGAAGAGGGGGGGGGGGTTCATCTCTTCATCTAACCCTTCTACCACAGACTTTGCCCACCTTCTATGACTAAGTTATGCCCTGTCATGTAGTCAGAGGCATCAGATGCCAAGTAGACCACTGCAGCTTGCAGGTCTGTCACTTGAGCCAGTCTACCAGCAGGAATATCTGACAGCCAGCGCTGCACCAGAGGCCTCAGACTCTCCGAGTGGATGAGAGGGGTGTCAACAATCCCCCTGAAAAGAGAAGCGGACAAAGTGAGAGAGAGCGAAAGAGGAGGGAAGAACACACACACACACACACAGAGAGACACACACAATGAAATCAGAAGACATCACAGTTCAGAGCCAGGAGTGACAGCGTTGTTTCAGAGCCACCACTTTGGTGACAAAAATAAACCCAATTATCCTTTGTAGAAAGGGCATGGCATGGCATCTCTGATGATATTTACCGTGGGACGGGTGGCACTTTAATGACTGGCACATCTCTGGAAGAGCCCATGGGTACGAGGGGACGTGTGGTATAATTTGCACATAGCCTTTGGTTAAATACTTATTATATTTCCCAATTGAAATGTGCTACTTTGATGCCGAGACAGTATTTAGCAGAAGTTCATCAGAAACCTGCTGCTTTTAGTTTGCTGGTTGCACACTGGCATCTAATAGCTCCGTGTCACAACAAATGCCATTCTCTCCACTCCTCTACAGTCAAATATCACAGAGCTTACCTTTGAATAAATATGTCAACATGCCCGCCTGCGCCTAATACCAGACGACTTCTGACTTTCCCCACAATCGCTGTGACAGTGACTAAAAGCCATGAGGCCTGAATCATTGTTCGATGTATCCTGGTGCCTTGATATGGAATTCCAACATTTGGCTAAATTAGCACTTCCAAGGAGCGTGTGACACCTTGGTTAACATATTCCACCTCAATTATATTTCTCTTCAGCTGCCCTGTTATCTGGAACCTTTCCTGGCAATCAGAGGTACTGTTTTCCCTCAGCCAATTTTCTAGATAATGCAGCTTATCACCGCTGCGGCTAAAGTTGCCAATGGAATCAGGCTCCAGTCAACCTCGTGAGCGCTAATTGTGTCCCTTTTTTATGCATATTTACCGACTGTCACTTCAAAGAAATCAGCGGCCCATTGAGACACCCGGTTAGCGAAAGGGGGGGGGGAATTGCTTCTTTGCAAATTAAAATTAGCAAACAAGCTGCCGATAAATAAAGCTGAGCGTGGCGCGCGTGTGAGGGCTTTGTTCTGGGGCTGTGACTGGGCCCGGCTCGCCCAGTGCCACCGGACGGATTTGCTCAGGGATGGCTGGGGCTAAGAGATGCTTCACTTAACACCCCCCCCCCCATCCACCACCCCTACCTCCCCTCCCAACGCACATTCATACAGCCCCCTTCCTGTGTTCTCCTCCTTTTTCTTCCTACTGCTCAGCTTCACAGACAAATAGATACAAACAAGGGCGCTATTGTTGCGCCGACACTTGGAGTGAGGTTGCAAATTTGATTCCCTAATTGAACAGAACAATTAGAGCAAGTGTTTGGTTGATTCATCCCTCAAGACGTCATCTAATTAAGCACTGATGCATTGTTTGAGGACTTAAATTAGTGCATCCCCCCTCAAACGGGGGCTCTTCATATGAAAGCAAAACGGCGCTAATCACTGCCTCCTTTCGCAGCTTGCTATAATCAAAAGGTGGGCTGCTGTGTTTTGGAGGAAGACGAGGAAGGCCAAAAATAGGGAGTACTTACGGCGAGATGCAGTTGACGCGCACTCCTCGGTCAGCCCATTCAGTGCCCAGAGTCTGAGTCAGTTTGACCACACCGGCCTTGGATGTGTTGTAAGAAAGCTGCTTCTGAGGATGAGGGACTACACAGTGAAGGGTGGACAGAAAATTAGTTAGTGAAAAAAGTCACTGCTGTCCATTTCAGGAAGTGTCACATGTCATTTAAGAAGGTAACAATTACAGCATCATTAAAAATGGTATGCACTTTTCAAATTCTTATTAAATCATCTATTTGTTTTAATCCTTAACTGGATAGCTTCCTTCTTACAGAGAGCCAACAGCTTGTACAGTGCACATTCCAGTTCCTGTGGTTTCTTGTGCACACTACATAAAAGCTCTTCCATTAGCTGCTGGGGACTCTGTGGATGATGCTATGTAAAATTAATTGCTTATAATGTCCAGTTATGCTCTGTCCTCAGCAACAAAGGCAGGGAGCCATTTGTTTGCCTTGACCATCACAGATGCTGCACACTGCATGGGATGCCGGGACAGGGGCTCATTTTCTCCTGGTTGATTAATCATCACAAGGAAGGCTCCAAGTTACATACAACTTTAGTAGTTAACCTCATCACCCGCCGATCTGACTGCCAAATGGCTTCAGTGTGAGACCGGGGATGATAAATACCAGCCAGCTGCGGAGAGGCAGAGAGTGGTCCTGAGGAGAAAAGGGCTGGAGCATCCTGCATACAATGTAAGGATGTTGGAAAAAAGAAGACAAAGAGGAATAAAATGTGCAATGTAGAGGTAAAAGCTGGGATGTGATGAAGAAATAAGAAGTAAAGGGTGGGACAGGAGCATGGTAGCCAAGAGCAAGGTTCAGTGGCGAGAGGCTGGGTTGGGCTGGGCTGGATAAGGGTAGGCTGGGACCTCAGAGGAGCAAGCGAGGAGGAGCCGAGCCCAGGGCTTACACGCAGATTGAAGGTGAAATCCGACTTATCAGGACAGGAAACACAGCTCAAAATGCCTAACAGCACTAATCCTTGCTCAAGACCTGATGATACGGCCGCAAAATACCATTCAGAAAATGCCTTCATCCTTTAAATAAACCTGCATTGATGTTTTTCGCCGTCTTAAAGAGCAGTAATCCCCAGAGAAGGGAAAAAGAAGTAGAAGGAGAGCATTCTCCAAAGCCCTCTTTAACATTCACCCTACTTATTGCCCGTTGAAAACATGCTCTTTATCAGGCACGCCTTTTAAATTTTGAATTCTTCTGTGCAGATAAGGAGTTCAAATGATGTACTCTTTTCCCAGCTGCTGTTGTCGTGTCCATTTCTATTCAGGGCAGATCTGCAGGTATGAGTGCGAGAGTCACAAATCCCTCAGTAAGGTCAAAACAAAAAAAAAAGAAAAAGAAAAAAACTATCAAGAGAGATATTTCCTGTCTGGGTGTCTTTGAGCTGCTGGCCATCATTCAGAAAAAAATAGTTGTTGATGTTCAGAGTGTGTGTGTGCGTCGAGGGGGTGTTAGCGGGCCCACGCGCACATTCCATTCAGCAGATGGACAAAAAGCTGTCATTGTGCATTTTAATTGGACATTTACGGCTGCTTTTTGGTCGTCCACTTGGCTAGAACAGGTCCCATCTGATTACACATTATGACAATATTATAACAGATGTCCAGACCAATAAAGTAAATTCCTGAAGGACTGAGCGTAATGCGAGTAATTGATCATTTTCTTTATGCCGGCCTCTATTTACCAGCATGCTCCTGTTTTACAGATTGCCCCTGCAGTCGGGACTGGGGTCCATATGGCACGGCGCTTTACTGGCGATTTGACTATACTGCTGATGAAGTGTTGCCGTTCCTCTGGAGAAACCTGTTGGAGGAGGAACATTACACCGGAGCAGCGTATTACAAGGCTTTTACTAGGCTCCCACTAAACTCTAAAAGTGTCTTCCGCTGTTCAAACAAGGCCGCTGGCACAGGCTGGGGTTTTTTGCCGCAGCACAGGAACCCTCCCCTCCCAAGTTGGACCTCAGGTTGCCTTCCACATCCTCCAGACAGCTCCGCGGAGAGGGGATGTTTATTATGATGCAAAAATGCCTCGGCGAAACGCAATCACAACACTGCTACTGTATGCAGGGGTGGATGCATCTCTATAGAACTGTTTAACTGGGCTAAAAGTTGCCTAATCCTGTTTTAAAAGTGAAGGCTCACCTTAAGTTTCTCATAAACAGAGAAAACTGCTAAAAAAAGAAAGAAAAAGACTTTGTTTGAAGATGAAACTCTAATGTGATGTGCACTCACCCACATAGCTGTACAGCGCAAATGTATTTAACTCTCCCTTCCTCCCCCTCCTCCACTCTGCCCAACTCTCCACGCCAAATGGAGAGATTAAAAGCAGACATGGAGAGGCTCCAGAGAGAAAGTGGGGAAATAGAATCATCACTCACCTATTAGACTGGCCATGGAAGCTGTGTTGATAATCTTGCCGTACCCTTGCTTCAACATCACTCGACCCGCTGCCTAAGGCAAGGATTCGGAGGGGCGAGAGACACGTTAAACACCTTATTATTAAGGCCCTGATATGCCATGCCCAAAGCTGAGCACAGATCAACACAAAAACACGCAGGTTATCGTCGGAGACGGGAAAACGTTTGGTGCGGATTTGAAAGCCGCACACAAAAAAAAGGGGTGGGGGTTCGGGGGTTGTAGGTTGTACATATAGATGTCTCGCAGCAGCTCGATAATTTAGAACTAAATTTAGTTTCTACAAAGGAGCTCAAGCTGGTTGGACCATTAATTAGGTCACAGTCTTAACTAGTTTGGACAGAAATAGAGTGCTGAAGGAATACGTCATCGAGAATCTGTTTGGGTCTTTTTTACTCATATTTTACTGGATACATTTGTAAAATTAAACTGATGGGATACATTTTTTATTTTAACATAAATTAACAACATTTCAGCCGTGGGGTGTTGCATTGACTGTACTTGTTGTGCGTGCAGAATCATGATTTTTTTTTCCTTCTCGAGCTTCATAAACTCCAAAAAAACATGACCCGTCACAAAGGACAGATGATGTGTGTCGGGCCTTCAGCTGCTATAGAGGCAACTCTGTTTTAGATTTGTTCATTTAAACATTTTCCTATTAGTGAGGCAGACTGATCAATAAGTAGATGACTCATTTTAAATTTGTCTCTGTTTATAGAAAATGAGTGTAGTGAAATGAGTGAAATGAGCGGTGGTACATAAAAACCTGTAGGGACGCTACAAAAAGCACCAAAGTCAAGTGTCACAGGTGTATGTGAGTGAATCTCTAACAAAACTCATTTTGACCCAATCACTTCAAAAAACAGAAGTACTATTGCACACTACCCTCACACTGGATGGGAAGTAATACACACCTGACAGCACATGAAAGTCCCCCTGAGGTTCACATTAAAGGTTTGGTCCCACTCCTCTAGACTGGTGTCTTCGCTGGCTGAGTTCATGTTGATGCCAGCATTGTTACAGCCGATGTGGATCGCTCCCCATTTGGAAACGATGGCGTCGATCATCCTCTGGACCTCATCGGACTTGCTGATGTCAGCTGTTATCGAAATGGCATTGATACCTGTTTGAAAGTAACACAGTGGTGTACCGTGAGAAAATTTGACATTTTAGATTCTTTTACACAAAAAGTAATGCAGTGAGTAATGTGGATATAGTCGCCAGTTCACGTGAGCTCATGTTTGACCAAACATTTTATCCTTTAGTATGCTGCCATCTGCTGGTCAAAATCAAAACTAATGACTTTCAATTTCTAACATTTTCCAAACTCATTTTGAATGAACAATTAAAGCCCGAGTCTGAAGCGTGCTATTCAACAGTGCTGCTGTCATAGCAGATTTTCCAGTTTAAGGCCAGCTTCACCACTTTGAGGCCAACACAATGTTGTGACTCTTACAGGTTTTCATTTTGCTTCCTGGCTGTCATCTGTGTCTTTGAACTTATTGCTCCGCACTGCAAGCAATCTCAAGACATCTGCAGTGTTTGGGCTATGACAGCGAACAAAAGCAGGGAGGCTCCAGGCTGTTCGGCATGACATTTCTTTGGACTTCTTTAACAACAAAGTCACAGCAGGGTGAACAGTCAGAAAAAAGGAGCAAGTTATGTTAAATCGGGGTTGAAATGGAGTTCTTCTTATTAACTTTAAGGAAAGTTGTAAGGAAAGGAGCAACTTAAGAACAACAACCATAACACACGATGAAGTGAGTAAAGGAAGAAAAGCAACCAGTAACTTTATTTTTACTTGACTACGGATTACAGAATGAAACTGACCCACGCTGAGTTAGGAGTTGTGGATTAAAGCCAGCTCAGCAACTGGACTTTCATATTTCATATTTAGTGGTGACTCTATCCCTAAATTCCATCGCAGATATAAATTTTGTTGACCTTTAAGTTACGTGTGTGACGTCCATTGAATGAAACGAACACAAACAGAGAATGTAAAATCACATTTACAGGAGAAGATGGTATCCCCATATGCATATTTAAACAACATACACAAAAATCCAAAGAATTTAGATTTGTAATACATGTTTTTTAGAAACCTGTACATGTTAATAATCACTGTATGTGTAACACTGTTCGTGTAAAGTCTCATACTGATTGGCCCACCTGTTAAGAAGGAGACAGGGTACATACAGATATATGCCATGATCATTACAGTGTGAAGACTGACCGTAAAAATCGCTTTAATCGACGAATCCACCATAACCAAACTTAAGACAGCTGTGGCCCCTTTTGACATGTGAAAAACTTTTGCGGCCAACCCAAAACTTTATTCACGACTCTGATCATTACATGTAGGATGAAGCATTTCTTTGTGTTTTGATAAGATAAGAAAAGAAGCTTCATTTCTGCTCCATTCCAGTGCTTCTTCAAGATACTAGTTTTTTTAATCGATTTACTGTTAATGACTTCTCACGGCCAAACTGTATTACCTTAAGAGCCCACCAGGAGGCTGCACACCGCTTTGGGAATCTATTCTCTAAACTAGGAAGGGCTGTGGAAAAAACAAGGGCATTTAAATCAACCTTTGCTGGTTTTTTTGTTAACACGTTTTACCTTTAAGAAAGAGCTCCTCAGCGACTGCCTGAGCTTTTGCTCCATCCAGGTCTACCACAGCCACATTCGCGCCAGCCTCACCCAGAGCGTGAGCGAATGCTCGGCCTATGCCTTGTCCGGCACCTGTCACATAGGCCACCTTACCATCAAGACGCATTCGATCCAGGATGGAACGCCCTCTGACCCCACGGAAAACCTCATCATCTGTTATTTTACACTAATGAACGAGAATAAACAGGCAGATGTGATCAGTAAGAATGACGATGCCTGGAGAAAGTCATCTGTAGCTGTGTTACATCATTACATGCTGTACATAAAACGCAGTCGGGACAACAAAGTGGTAATACATAAATCAATAGGATTTTGCAGGGAAGCAACAGATAGAATCAATAATAGCACACTGCTATAAGGAGTCCAAGTAAGCAGATACAAATCAGCATACACAAGAGGACCTCCTGCTAACAAGTGCCAACAGATACATTTTAAAAGAGGATTTAAATTAGGATTTCACCGTATGAAAAAACATCAACAGACTTTTTAGATCGTCTGTTAGTAAAATTAACCACATGGTATAAATGCCCCAAACACCAACATTTCATTTCAACTAAACTAAGCTGAAGCTTTTGGTACTTTTTGTTCTTTACGTGGGATTCAGTACATGCTGCTGTTTGCCACTACCGACCAGTTTAACGTAAACACCTGTGGTAAAGGTATTAATATATCAAAGCCACCATTTTTGCATTTCCATGGATTTGTGTCATGAAAGAAAGATTTAAATCACTGCTTGGTGGGTGAGAGTAAACGTGGATCCCATTTATTTCTGATTTGTAAGGTTAATCTAGCATTTATTGCTATAGTATTGCTGTGAATAGTGAAGGCATGCACATCAGCTGTGACTGAGTGAGGTTAAAAGTACCTTACGCCGTAAGCACTCAGCGGCCGGAGGTACCCGACGGATAAGAGTGAGGCCATCTCTTAAAGGGACAATGACCTTTCAAACAAGAAGGCAATGTTAGCATAAAGGTTAACCAACAAACAACTGACTGCAACACAAAAACATCTGAAGCTCACCTGCTCTACTCGGGGGTCATTAGACACAAACTGGTTGAACTCGCGCAGGGCCAGTCCATTGCTATCTGTGGTGTCGTTGAGATAAACCCTGGCTTTGAACAGCGAGTTGTCGATACATATGACCCCTTGCAATCTGAGCATGTTGTTGTCCATGATGAATTTGTAATAGTTGATGTAGTTGTTTTTGTCAGCGTCGATGAAAACCACGTCGAACTGTTCGCCGGCGGTGGCTAATTCCTGGAACAGATGCAGCATCATTACAAAACTGACCAAATGAACCACAGTTTGTTCACTTATTGACAAAAAAAGGGTCGACGTTAGCTTTAGCCTGTTCTGATAATGGATGGCATGTGACACATCGCTCAGTAAAGGCTAAGTGTTACCTAAAGGTATTTTTAGTTTTGCAAAACGTTTCATTGCACCTTCAAAAAGATCCAAAGCAATTTTCACTCACCTTCAGCGTTTCCATAGCATTTCCAGTCTTGACATTAATCTTCTTACCATGCGGAGACTTCTCAAAAATGGGCTGAGCGAACTCTTTGAGATATGGCTCCAACTCACAGGCCACTAAGCAGCCGTCCTCTGGCAGCGCTTCAGCCATTGACAGAGCTCCATAGCCAGTGAACATCCCGATCTCTAGGACCCTCTTTGCTTGACTCATGTGGATTAGCATCTTCAGTGTTTGACCTGCCAAAAACATATCAGAGGTCATGTTATCACAATATAACTAAACCAGAAAAAAAAAGAAAATGTATGAAAGTCCCACCTTCAACGTGTCCAGTGATACATTCCTTGGGAAGCTTGAACATAGTCTTACCCTCCTTGTGCACTTGATCCCAGTCATGAGAAAAAGTCTTTCTACAATGGAGTGTAACTGAATATGTTAATACTTACTTCACACAGCGAATGCTTGGAGCGCTGTTTGATTATGACTGTGAAGTGAGGACTTACTTATAAAGTTCTGCAAGCAGTCCACTTTCCTGTGTGGTCATTTTCTCCAGGTAGTCGTCGAGGCCACTGGCGATGTCCAGAGCCTTCTGCAAGTGGCTTGTCAACTCTTCTGGAACATTCCCACAGGATGCAGCTATGTCCTGGGCTTTAGTTAAAAGGTCCACGATGACTTCCACTGG
>VURO01049953.1:27141-44491 GCA_015108175.1 Pelvicachromis taeniatus | reverse complement strand
TAAAAAGGGGAGGGGGGGGGGGGGGGGGGGGGGGTATTTTTTAATGAGAAACAGATGGATGTTAAAAGTGGTTCAGCTTGTGTTTCCCAGTGTCCTTTTTTGTAGAGGCTGGTTTCCTAGGTTATAATCAATCAGTCCATCAGACACACCCTCAGACATAGAAAAAGGGGTAATGTTGTGATTTCTTTGAACTTCAGAATCATCAGTTCAGCTCAACAACAAAGTTCACAGAACGCTGCTAATCATTAACACTGCAGATATGTTTCAGACAAAGAGTTCTGCAGCAGTTCGCTGTTCTATGTTTAGGATATTAGTCATCACACCTCACTGATTAGAGGACTTCTATATTTTAATGGTTCTGTTATTTAATAGCGGACTGGGAGCACATTAGAAAAAGAAAACTTCAACAAATCATTACAGAAATGTTCCTTATTTAGTTACTAATCTAAACCAGCGGTTCCTCTTCTCCTATCAATAGCCTTTTAGTATTTTTAGTATCTAGTGTTGCTCTTATACCACTCTCATTGACATCATACAGATCCAAGTGTAGAAAACATGGAGAATTTAGGATAGTCTTAAGTTTGACCTCGTGTAAAATTTTGGAGGAAAAAGTCGAGTTTATGCCCAGTGTTTGCCACATCTATTGGCCACACACTGTGTACTTTCCAAGCATGGTAAAAAATTATTTATTTATTTATTGCTAAAAAAAAGTCAGATGGAGAAATAAGGAGCAGTCAGTGTATGCTTCATCATAAAGTTCACCTGGTACTTGATGCCTGACTTGAAGTAGCCCAGGAAAGTGTTGGACTCGTAGTTCTGCACCTCCCTGTACTGCACCGGGCCACCACCCATGAAGTCATCCAGCTGTGAGGCAAAGATGGCTGCTGCTCCACTCTCGTCCTGTGAACACTCATCCCCTGCAGAAAACAGATGTTTGTAACCGGCTAGTTCTAGAAACAATCCTGCAACTGCTTTGCGTTCACGCTCAACGATCAAGTTTCTCACAGAGAAATCTGCAGCACTTTAGAGCAAGAAGTGACCTTATGCGCCCTCTGAGTCAGGACTGGAGTCATGGTTATAATCTCATAAACCACAAGAGCAGCAGAGCTACTCTGTATCCTGCTATTACTGTCAGATGGCACACAACATGGATAAAACTATTCCACAAGTTTTATATGAGCAACATTGATCCCAGACGGAAGGATTAATTGTGTTCCAGTGCTATAAGGACTGTAATGTGTTGCAGATGGTTGGATGGCATTGGATGCAGACTGGCAGGGAACTCTGCAAACCTGCAAAAAAACTAGTACCCGTCTCTAACGATCTGCATTCCAGATGTGAGTCATCCAGTGGTTTGTTTTATGTGTCTGTTTTTGTTATGCAACCAAAAAGAAAGAAAAAAACGCCTAGGGTTGAGAATAGACTTTTCCTTCAGTGCATTGTTCAGGGTGGTTAAAGTTGCACATCACTGAGTGTCACATAAATTAACTCTAAGGCACAAAAAAGGGAACTGTGCAGGCGAGAGGAATTTCACAAACTGCTGTTACTTTAAGCTCCTCACACAAGGGAGGATGTTCCAGGTCTACGATCTGAAAACCTAAAGCAGTTTTGCAAAACCAGACTATTGTGGTGAAAGCTCACGAGTATCTGCTCTCATCAAACGCAAAGTTACACCTGTCTGCTTGTGAGTTTAAGTACTAAAAAGTGCAAGGAAACGCAGCAGCTCTGAAGGAAGTTACTTTTAAAAACTGCTTTGGTGCAGTAAAACAAAACAAAGCAGAAGCCTCGGTAAAGTGCAAGAGTACATTTCGCAGCATCCATGTCTTACCCAACCACATGTGAATGTTGTATGACGGGGCTGAGGTGGTGAAGAGCAGCAGGTAGGCATCCCCGGTGTAAAAGGAGCCGTACAGGGCTTTGGGAACCGGCTTGAGGTCCATGTTCTCGATACGCCACACCTGCAGCCCTGGCTTCTTCCCTGCAGTTTCAAACTCCTTATGGCTAACCATGATGGCGCTGAGACACAAGAGGAAGTAAATAGTCTTAAAGTTAAAGGAAGCCAGGTAGAGACACAGAAAATAATTTTAATGTTTGTGCCATGCAAAACGTTGCCACAATTGAACTGCTGCAAAAAATGACAGAAACACAGCAGACGCTGTTGAGAGCGCTCTCGCAAACACAATGCAAAAGTTATTTTATGCGACCAAATTTATGACGTGCTTCCTGAACAACAAAAGCTTCTGGATTGGGTCTTAACACCAGAGGGGGAAGGGTGGGGGGTGGGGGGGCTTAACCACGGTGGTTTATAAATACATATTCTATCTCTCCTGTAAGCTTCTTCCATATTTGGACACTCACTGTATACACCGAACTAGAAAGACAGGTTCTTTAACTATATCACGCGCTGCTGCTCGACTTCTGTCAACCAACTTCTAATAATCATATTATCCATGAACCCTACATCAATGACTCACTGCTTGTTATCTTTTTCTTTCTTTTTTTTTGCACAAACTCATAAAAAAAAGCACCTAAACGGCCTGAGAAACCCTTTGTTGTTTCTAAAACCTCATAATATATGCTGCATATTGTGACACCAGTGTCTGAGACAAAGTATGTTTTTCAGAAGTGACTGATGCAGGAACTTTGTACCATTATCGGCACACATCTAATCAGAAAATCATATCTCCACTAAAATAAACAATACCACATTCAAGGCTGACAGTGCCGCGTGACCTGTATTGCTTGCTTCATAAACTTCTATCATATTTTTATGGCTGATAATGGAGTGACTGTATAACATCAAGTTATACTACATCTCCGGACTGTTACAAAACACAGAAAGCTGAAGCACTGAGTGCAGGAACTCACGGGAAGTTCTTCTTAAATAAATGAATACTGTGATAAGAGTGAACATTTGCTCCAAAGAAGTTGAGAGATTATACAGTACAGATTGCTAGTTTGTCCAGATTACACAAGAGCCTGATTACAAGTGTGGCAGCAGGATTATTGCTGTACTCAGACTGAGACTTTTCTAACGACGCAGCTCTGACCACGTCCACTTCTACTGCTGTAAAACCATAAACATCCCCTCCGTCTACTAACCACAGTGCTGATCACGCAGGCTGAAATATTTAATGTTACTGAGAGTTTAAACAAACACAACCCAAACGACCAGGCGTTACCATCACCACATGAATGACTATTGTTACTGCCATGTTTGCTGTGTGTTAAACGAGCAGCTCAGCTTTCAGTGAAGGAGGAAAAGAACTGCGTGGACTTCCTGTAAGAGGTTGATCAATAAGTGCTGCATCATGGACAAAGCATCCATCCCCCATAAAGTGCATGAACTGGAATTAGATGCACTGACATTAACACTAATGTAACTCAGTAATGAGCACAATGTTACAGCTCTGCGGATGAGGGGTGGTGGTTTAGGGGGGGGGTCACATGCTGGGAAGAGCATCTTCCACCTTCCACCTTTGCTTTTCTGCTGCAGACCTCTGATATATCTACATTTAAGAAAGTGCATTTGTGTAAAGAATAAAGGATCGTCTGTGTTGCTTCTTCCTCTTTTTTGAGTATTACATAACATCCCAGCAACTACTGTCTATGCTCCAATCAAAGCTTCTGTTCCAATCATATTTCAATTACACAATAACGATCAGCAGCAATACGAAAGAATAGCGACGGCACAAGTTCCCATCACGAACTTTAACGCTTTCTTTCCTTCCTCTTCGCCCCTTTCGCTGGCTGCTGTGACTCAGGAAAGCGAAGAAGAAGAAGAAGGAGAAAGAAAGAAAGAAAAACAACTGGAAACTTTCCACATCTGGAATTTCACTCGCTTTAAACGTCCCAATCCTGCCTGGCCACGAGAGAGCGAAAAGTCTGCGATCATCAGCTAAGATCGCGAGCTGTGCAGCTTTGATCTAAAGATATTATGCAAGAATTAAAAGTGCAGTGCCACAGCGTGTGCACACATGTAGATTAGGGAGGGGGGCAGGGGGGAGAGGGGAAAAAATGGGGAAACTCACAGTTTGTTTGCAGGATGGATCACACGGGAGAGAGAGAGGAGCAGATGAGCCGATGGAGGTCGTAGATGCGGGAGTGAGGCGATTATGAACACTCTATGGGTTTTGGTGTGTTGTAGATGACGAGACGGAGGAGGAGGAGGAGGAGGAGGAGGAGTGGTGGTGGGGGCGTGTCCAGCGTGAATACTTCTCAGGCACAGAGAAGCTTTCTCAGGAGGATTGTGCTGTGATGATTCAGGAAGAAAGTTTGCCTTTTCAGTGCTGTGCCAACACTATTGTGGACTGCTTGTTGCACGGAGTAGATTATAAAGCTTTCAGGTAGGGAGGGACAAAGTTCAATGGCTTCTTAGGAGTAGCACCTGAATGCGTGAGTTTGGGTTTGGCTTGAGATCGGTGTTACTGGATAAAACAAGAGCAGGGAACATGTGCCTTTTGACATCCTAGAATGCAGAGGTATTATAGGAAATCAGATACTGGGGAACAGGGTCAGCGGCTATATTCAAAAGACAACTGTGTGTTGATTTGTAATACAGATGTCAGTGACACGTCACCTTCCCCCTTGCTTGAATAAACCAGCCAGCCCCTGCAGACACAGGACACTACACATACTTCTAAACGAGAGCATTCAAAATATTCATTCTGTCTCATTAGCTTCGGGATAAACACATTATGTAAAACAGCTTTTGGCTTTGTTACCATGGCGCACAGAAAGCACGGGGCATCTCACTATTTGCACACATCAAAACATCACTCACATTTGAAGGCATGCTTGCACAAGTCCCACCTAGCCTCTACCTGCTGTACTTCTACTTTTGCAGCAGGTACAGTGAAACAGAAAGTACACCCTCTTTCAGTTCTAATGACACCAATAGAAAACTCACCTGGTCCATACTTTCTGAAATTCTTTAAATACAATGTCAGATGAACAACAACGCGTTGAATATTTCTTGTTATTTGTTTAACAAAAATTAAGCCAAAGTTTAGAAGCAGTGTGTGAAAAATTAAGTACACCCATGATTTAATAGCTTGTACAGCCACCTTTAGCAGCAATAACTCGAAGTAATTACTTTCGCTTTGAATTTATCAGTCTGTCTCATTCATTCACAGCTCTCTTAAGGTCCCGCCACAGCATTTCAGGCAGGTGGAGGTCTGGACTTTGACTGGACCGTTGCAACACTCTGATTCTTTTCTTTTTCACAGAAATGTTCCAAGCACAGCAATCTTCTGTTAAAGATTGCTGTGCTTGGAATCATTGTCCTGTTTTATGACCCAATTTGGGGCAAGCTTTAGCCGTCACACAGATGGCCTCACATTGGACTCTAGAATACTTTGGTATATGGAGTTCATCATCAAGTTAATAGCTGCAAGGTGCCCAGGTCCTGTTGCTGGAAAACCAAGCCAAAAATCATCACTCCTCCACCGCGGTGCTTGACAGTTGCTATTGAGGTGTTTGTGCTGATATATGCTGTGATTGGTTTTCTCCAAACATTATAGACATCTTCATTTTGGTCTCTTCCATCCAGTGGACATTGTTCCAAAGGTTTTGTGGTTTGTTCAGATGCAGCTTTGCCAACCTGAGCTGTACTGGCATGTTCTTTCAAAGAGGGCGGGCCTTCTCCTGCCAACCCTTCCAAACAAGCCATACCAGTTCAGTCTTTTTCTAATTGAACTGTCATGAACTTTAACATGCTAACTTTAACATAGAGCTGTAGAGTCTTGGGTTTGTCCCATTTTCTCTGAACATTTTACAGTCTGACCTTTGGGTGAATTTGCTTGGAGAATTGGACCTGGGGAGAATGTTACACACACATAAACATTTTTAAAAAGTGCTGCTTGCAAATGTGTATCTATTAAAAATCATGCAGAATATTTTTGTTTTTTTTGGCACATGACTCACAAGTTGAGAAAGCAGTGTGAACTCACAAAGGCTACTTGAGAACTCAGTGGACAGATGAAAGATTGGGCTTCCTCTCTGTATTAAACCTACAGCAGCCCACTGATGCTTAATTAAATTGTCGCAGCAGACTACATGAGAAAACAACCGGGTAACAGCTGATTAAAGCTTGGCTTTGTTTTACAAGCCAAAGAGAGAAGGAAGCGGGTTGGGATGGTAAACATGTCTAACCGGATATTTTATCAAGTACGGAAAACTTTTTCAAATTGTGTGCACAGTAAGTGGTATAGTTGTTTTTCAGCTCATGTTTCTCTAAATGTCTGCGCACACCTACAATAAGTCGATTTAACCGAGGCAGCTAAATGGAGAGGTGAAAAGAGGAAACATCTGTGCCACTGAATCTGTCACTTTCTTTCCTGTGGGCTTAGCTGTTTCCTTTGTCATCTTTTGGATTAATTCGTTTATAAGTGAGAAATTTGCTTCACCACTTCAGCACCTCTCATGTTTATCTGCATCAGGTAGGGGAACCTCACTGGTGCCAGACCCAGTGGTCTTATCATTAAGCAGGACGTGACGTGTCAGCTGAAATGCTGCCTGTGGCTCATTGTGCCACACACCGACAGCTGGCTGATGCACATCCTCAGTCACAATGCAGCCAACGCAAAACGGATTAGACTCTCATCAGCGTAGGCTTATTCGTTTGTTACAGTCTAGTGCCTAAAAAGACTACATGTACAAAAAGCAACACTTAACCCAAAGAATGGTTTTGTTTTAAGAGATACACATTCATTTTTGAGATTAGAAACAACACCCTAACATTTACTGAGTCAACATAAGAACAGAGTACCCTACTTAAGCAATATGCATTGATTCTGGCAGCACTGTCAGACTGGTAATGGGCACTTTAACAGACTCAGAACTGATGCACAATAACTAGTAACAACAGTTCTAGCACAAGACAGGTGCTGATGTCCTAGCATAAGATTTGTGTCAGTCTTCAGACCCAACCAGTGGAGACTCACATGAGATCACTATCGCACTGAGCACGTCTTTCATGTGTGCATCAGTACTCGCAAACATTTGGCAGCCATCACTTTGCAGCTGCAGCGCTGCTAAGTAACCCAGGCTTAGTGTAAACACTGTAAGCAGATTGGAAGAACCAATCAGTTTAGTCAGCGCATCCAGTCAAGAAATACAGTGACACGGCTGTAAAATCATTTATGGACTTTTATGTTTGTTCATATTAATCAAATAAAAGATAACATGGTAGTAGATGGATTTTATTCGACCCAGAGACAGACCAAAATACCAACAAAAAAAAATCATTACTTCAGACATGCAAAAACTTCAAAATGCACAAGGCGACAGAAATCTGGAAACTGAAGCTCCATTTTGCAATTTTGTTTGCACGTATGGCCACCAGTGGAATACGATGATCACTGACTATTGATAATGTGACTGCAGGTTGCAGGATGGCATGTGAAGTGTACAGGGCTATGCTTTCTGCTCAGATTCAGACAAAATGCTGCAGATATACCAATCAGATGTCACTTCACAGTGCAAAAGGATAACGACCCAAATCATGCTGCAAAGTAACCCAAGTCTCTCTAAGTGTAAAGAAACAGGCCTGTATTCTACAGCCCAACAGAGCCTGCAGCAGCTAAAGACGGCTGAAGTAAAGGCCCAACAGAACATCTCAAGAGGAGGAAGCACAGCATTTGGTAATGTTCATGGTTAGACTTCAGGCAGTCACTGACTGTAAAGGATTTTCCATTAAGTACTAAAAACAATCCTTATATTTAAGACTATGCTACTTTGTCCAATGCATTTTACATCTCTAAAAAGGGCGGGGTGTATGTAAAGCTCTGTAATTTCTAAACAGTTAATGGGAAATTTTTGTAAAAGCCCTTTAACAAATGGCGAAAGTTTGCACTTCAGTCACATCTTGATTCTTTGATTTCAAATCCACAGTGGTGACATGACAGAGGGAAACTAGAAACACAACAAGGAATAAAAAAAAGAACCAAAATGTAATAAAATGATAAAAAAAAGGAAACGCTACATGAAACCCAGAACCATGACAGATTGTTATCCTGATGGTCATTGGACACAGGAAGGTTCATGTTTAAACATCCTCAGAGACTATGCAAAACCTGGAAAATTACACCTAATGTTTTTCAAAACCAATTTCCACACTGTATTTATTTATAACTTCCAAATCGCCCCACCTTCTAGTTTAGTTAGCTTTCCCTCTGCCACCACATTTGACTTTCTCCTGACATAGCAGGAACTGAGTATTCAACAGTGTGCGTCAGCCAAACCAAAGCTGCTGCAGGCACGGAGCCAAATGTCTTACAACTTGATTTGTCATAAATAAGTAACTAGGAAACCTCTCTAGTCCCACTCCTTCTGTGTAGCTGAATGAGGGAAAAGCCAGTAAATTGCAGCTTGGTGACTGTGGAGTGCTGTCGAAGGAGATAACAGTAACCTTTCGGCAGCGTCAACCACTAATAGTTGGTTTTCCACCATATATAGTCACATGACAATTCCCCCACCTGGTGACAAAGCACTGCTACGCGTGAAGTCCACGAGAACACAGCTGAAAGGTTGTCTGAGCAGACTGAACAGAAACAGGAACTCAAATTTTCTTATTAATCTTGTTAGCCTGCAGTTCTGTTTCAACTGCAGTGCCTGATTAAAGCAGAACAACCCAGAGAGCCAACATCCTGATGTGACAACGAGCAAACAAGGATCTTGTATTTTTAAATAACAGGATTATTACTTTATTGTAGTCTGCAGTGCACAGTTCAGTGTGTTCTACCTGATAAACGCTGTTAACCAGTGTCTTGCCTTCTGTGGTTAAACTCGTGTGCCAAACAGACAGCCTGTGTTTGTGCAAATCTCTGTGGTTAACCCTGGTTTTGCAAAGGTTCTCTTATGACTATTGTGCAAAAGTATAGTCCTTTTTTTTATATTTCCCTAGAAAAATAGGTGCAGCAATTTATTGAAACATGTGCAAACATGCACGGAAACACATTCAATGCAAGGACATTCAAAGCTCTTCTTTGGATATTGGCTGCATTTTGTTCTGTTCTTTTTCAAGATGATCACATACTGCTTCAATAATGTTGAGGTCTGGGCTGTGGGAGGTTAACCCATGTCTGATAATGTTCCACTATGTGTTATTTATTCAGGTTTGGCAGAGTGTTTGATGTTTTCGAGATGGTATTACATGGTGGGTCAAAATGTGCACATTTCTGTGTTCAGAATTACACCAGTTTTGACCAGATCTCCAACACCACAGTTTGAAATGCAGCACCAAATCCATGACAGAACCTCCACTGTGTTTTAGAGATGGCTGCAGACACTCACAGATGTACAGTACTTCTCTCCTACATGCAAACATATTGACAACGATTTGAATAAAAAATGTCAAATTTGGATTCATCACGCCATAAAACCCCAAAGCCACGGACTTTAAGTCCAGTTCTTGTGTTATTTGCCATACCTCATCCTTTTCTCCATTTTTCTTCCTTAAGAATGGCTTCTTGACAGCCACCCTTCCACTGAGACCATTTCTGATGAGGCTTCAGTGAACAGTAGACTGATCTCTCTCTCAGGTCCTGTGTCAGTTGTTTGGTGGATTTTTTTAAGGCTCTATCTTCTTCTTGGCCTTCCATTTGTCAAGAAATGCATAACATTGTTAGTACACTAGTAATATTAATGTAATAATGTTTAAATACTAAGAAGAAACTGCTCTATAACTTTAAAGATGGAGGCATCAGCAATCTCTCTCCCCACCTCTGCTCATGCTTACTGATTACCATTATATTCGATTTGTTAAATCTTAACAAACAACAAAAAATAAGTTTCTTGTTATAAAGTTAAAGGTAGCATGCTTGTTGTAGCAAAATGTAAATGTATTTGTTATACACAAAGCCGGTAAGTAAAATGCTCAAAATATTACTACTGTCAGTGTAGGGCAGCCCTCACTGATGGAGTACAGTGGAGGCAAGACAGAAAATGGTAAGCCTGTGTACACCTGTGGGAAATCTGTTTGCATTGTCATCGGATGGTTGCCTTCTTGGAAATCTGCAGCAACAAGTTTGGTTTGCAGAGGTCGAGCTTTGATTCTTAGAAATTGGGCTGTCAGTTATTTTGTAGGGAGTGCATGTAGCTTTGGGCACTGGGTGTGTACCAACAGCAGCAAACTTATTTTGGTTCTGTATTCATGCTCGTTATTTATGCTCTCTATGGTTTCTATTTCAGAATGTATTTATTTTATGTTTCAAATATAAATCACATTTAGTTCCAAACATAAAGAAATGTGACAAATGTGTCCTCTACCAGAGGCCTGGGAGCATGAGGGTCCTGCGCAGTATGTTAACTGTTTCTAGGACTGTGCTCTTCTGGACAGTGATCTCGGGTGTTGTTCCTGGGGTCTGCTGGAGTTACTCGCCTAGCTTGAGGGTCACTTCCCCCGATTACAACTTCTCGAGCCCTTCGCTGAGTCCTTGATATTTCTCCAGATTCTTGTGTTCCTTAATAATAGAGATTAGGTCAGCAGGAATGAACTTTAAGTAGCTGTCATCTGAAATCTCACCAGAAGTGAGAAGTGTGAGTTTTTTCTTATTAAACATGTATGTAATGGGAAAAAGACATACTTGGCAGGTAGTTCTAAACGGATATAGAAAGTTCCACAAGGGAACTAGTGAACAGCTTTATAGCACGCAATAGACTCCAGTCTGAACCACATCCTCTAGACTAAAAGAGTTCTTAACAAGAACGCTACAAAAGAAAAGAGAACAGAAAGGCTGGAGCTTCTGAAATATATAAAGCTGAGAAAGTCTAAGCTTCAAATTATCTACCCGCTTATATTCAGATTCTCCGAGCCCTGCTGTTACATGAGAATGCATAACAGGCAGCTTGGTTTACTGACACACACACAACACACACACAACACACACACAAAGAGAAAGCCTCTGATAAATGGCTAAGCCAATGGTGAGGAAGTGTAAACATGCACAGCGCCCATCGACGCCTCATATGTAGGGCGGAAATCATTCATGGTTGTTAAACCAGACTGTCCTCCTGCCACAAAGCAAACACTTTTTTTATGACCTGAAACAAGTGAGCACACCTCATCTAGCCTGGACTGAAATATATGACTATTATTTTGCTTTCCTGGTATCTGTCAAAGAAATGTCGTGTTTAACACAAAGAGATTGTTTGACATGCTGGAAATATTTGCTTTCCCATCAACACAGAAGTATTGAGTAAAGAAACCGCTAGGCTTGCTCTGCTACCAGCATCTCTTAAGTTTATAACTAAACATTAATTCACACGATAAAAATATGGGACACGATCTTAAGAGATGCTGTATATGGTACTAATTCTTTTGTTGAGTACACTGACTTACCAGATAAGTGCAAAACAAACGTACACCTTCATTCAGTTTCAGTTTTTTGTGTGTGACGACATAGCAAAATGATTTTCTTAATACGAATTGAGACGGCCACAAATTGAAAAACTAAGTTGCTTAGCTTTACACGTGAATTGTTTTCTGTATCACTTCATTTGCCTCTCACATCATTGTGCAGCAACTTCAGCCCGCACTTCTTTACAGCGTTGCTTTAGCTCATTGAGGTTTGTGGCCATTCATTTATGCAAAGTATTTTTAAGGTACTCCCACAAACCTCCTGCAGCATGACCCACTTTTAAGCTTTAGCTGTCAGACAGCTCAATAACTGCAAGGTGCTTAGGTCCCATGGCTGCAAAACAAAGTCCGAATCATCACCCCTCCACCACCGTGCAGCAGAGTTGGTACGAGGCGTTTGTGCTGATATGCTGTGTTTGGTTTTCTTCAAACATGCATCTGTGCATTATGGATGTCTCCAGTTTGCTCTCACCTCTCGAAAAGGACATCGTTCCACAAGTCTTGTAATATGTTCAGATGCAAACCTGAGGTTACTTTTACAGAAAAGAGACCTTCTTCTGGCAAATCTTGCAAACAGGCCATTTTTGTTCAGCCTTTTTCTAACTGTACTTTAACATATAACGCTGCTGATGCTCAATTAATCAAGTGCATTGGATTAGCAGCGCCTAACTGTTACTTATCCTTTTAATTCCTGTAAACGCAGTAAGCGTGTGCTTACTTTTTCACACGCTGTTTCTGCATTACGGCTTAATTATCTGCCTGCACTGTTGCATTGTTTGGTAGTTGTATTCACGGAAATCTGCAGTAAGAAGCGATTCTTAGAAACTGGGTTGTCAATTATTTTCTGGGAGTGTTTGTTGCTGTGTGGTATGTTTAATGGACACTGGGCGTGTGCTCCACTGGTTTAGATTCTGTATTTCTCACGCTTATTGTTACTTATCATACTTATTATTCTTTATGCTTTCTGTGGCACCCGTTTTATGTTTATGCTTCTATTTATGTTTTTAGCGTAAATCACATTTCAAATGTGAGACTGACACCCAAATGTTCCCAGCCAAAACATCAGCTTTTATATTGGTGCTCACAGTTGATGATAATCAATTGATCAAGTGCATTTGATTAGCAGTATCTGGCCACTAAGTACCCTCTTAATTACTGTAGAAGCAGCAAAGAGTGAATTTAACTGATCACACACTGTTTCTGGATTATGGTATAATTTTTAATTAAATAATTAGGACTGTATGATTATGCCCAAAAAGATTATCGTGATTATTTGTCACAAGTCCCCTCCATGAATCACCACCTTACTATGGTGGGGGAGTTTGTGTCCCTGTGATCCCAGGGACTATGTTGTAGGGGGCTTTTGCTCCTCGTAGGGTCTCCCAAGGCAAATTGTCCCAGGATGACGGGTCAGATGAAGAGTGATTTATGACCAGGGCATCACCCTTGAGCCAAACCTGGGGAAGGTCAGACCTTAGTCCTTTGGGTCCCCATGGACGTAGGGCCCGCCCTTTTCTGGGCTCACCACCTGCAGGATGCGCCACTGAGGTTGAGTGCAATGTGTGCTGGGTTGTAGTCAAGGGCAGAGGCCCTGGCGGTTTGATTCTCGGCTGTGACATGGAGCATCACGTCTCTGATCAGGAAGGAGCCTGAGCTAGTGTGTGAGGCCAGATATAATCATATTAATGTAGTTTTCCCCGGTGGTTGGGAGGGTTTAGCTGATCCTGAGTGACGTTTCCACTTATGCCCTGAATGGCAGTTCAGAGTACCCAGCCTTCTTGAAGTCATAACATGAGGTGCTGGAGGGTGCAACACTTGGAAGACTTCAACACTGGACCTAGAGGGGTGTGGTTGGGAGGAACAACATGCCTGATCTGAACCTTGGCTTCTCCTGCTTACTTTTCAAGTCTTTTGTTGAGCTGTGCCAGCTTTTTTTAAGATGAGTTGTTGCCACCAAATTCAAAATGAGCTAGTATTTTTCATGAAACAGTAACATTTCTAAAGTTCTATTGATTCGTTATAGTTTTATTAAGAATAAAATATGGGTTACTGAGATTTGTAAATCATTTCATTTTGTTTTTTAAACAATTTTTTTTGTTTTAATTGCAAAATTGCTCAAAATCTGCAGTTGGCCCCAAGAAGGTGTTCTTCATACAGCGTGGTGTTCTTTAAAGCTTCCAAACAAAACAGAGTTACTTTCTAACATATATACACATTTGCTAACAAATGTTCAAATGATCATACAATATATTACCAAAAATATTTGCTTGTCTGCTTTCACATGTGTATGAATTTGACAACCCTTAATCCAGCTCACTTTGTAACTATAATAGTTTGAACTCCCCTGGGAAGCACTGGAAACATGAGATTGTCCAAAATGCTGAACCATTAGTTCAGCATACCAAGACATTTTGTTCCTTCATTAATTCCTTCCACTGGAACTAAGGGGCAAAGCCATCAGACATCATCGTTCCCCTGGTAACTGCCAAACCCAGAGTCATCCATCAGATTCCCAGAAGGAGAATTCGGACTTCACTCTGTGATTTGCTGTCGTTCCCAGTCACCGCCACTTTATCCACTAAAAGCTGACTGCGGAATATTTAGTAATGAAGAAATTTCATGACTGTATTTGTTCCATAAGTGGCATCCTATCACAGGTACCAAGCTGGAATTCACTGAGCTCCTGAGAGTGTCCCAGTCTTTCACAAATGTTTGTAGAAGTACTCCGCATGCCTGGGTGTTTGATTTTATACACCTGTGGCCAAGAAAGTGATTGGAACACCTGAATTCAGTGATTTTGATTGGAATTGGTCAAACTAATCCCAAAACTCCCCGAAGGCTGATCATATCTCCAGTTTCTGTTATGCAACCACGGAAGTGCAAAATTCAGTTTAACCAGCTTGAGCCCCACCCCCACTCAAATCAAGTCTGAGCCAGAAATTGTCCTCTTCTGGACACAAAACAAGCAGTTGCTCTGGTAACATGACCCCACAGTCAACAACTACATGGGAATAAGTAAAGAAAACTGGACTTCCTGCCTCTCAGAAGAATAACTGAGAACCACAAAGTGTTTATATAAAAACTCTTTAATCAAATTAGCTTATTTATGAACATATAAATATTGGTTATAATAAAAAAGATACATGAAACAAGAATGCTACGATTTGTATTAAAACATCACAGTGGATTATTTACAGACTGCTAAAGTAGTGGTCATCTTATTGATGATGTTGATGAATACAGAAATCTATTTAACCTACAGAAATGCAAAACGACTCTGCTTCTCTCTGACGTCCCTCTAAAAACAAAAACAAACATCCATCATTGGCACATTCTCTCTATAAAGCCTCCTTCAGTGTCTGTGTTTCATGACCTTTGATTACATGTTTGTAAGGGTGATGTGGTCGTAAATGAACTTGTGATTTCCTGTAACAGAGCAGATAATTCAGGTGCAACGGTTTCATTTCATCACCGCTTTTCAGTGGCCTTTGCTCGCTTGGCAAAAAGTGTGATACGAACCAATCAGAGCTCAGTGACATTTAAATTTAAATGCGACGACAGTTGGGAGGCTGTTTGTTTTTGCTGCCCGCACCGCCAGTTGAACCCAGCAAGCAAAAACTGAGCAAATGATGCAAAAAAGAAGAGAGATTTTGCAGGACCCGTGAATTTTGGTGAGTATAAATGCCCTTTTTAACATGGTTTATTTGCCTATTGATTAATTTTGTCAATGAATATCAGTAAAATATACAAACACAGTTAGAAATTTTGTTTTCAAAAGGTCTCTGCTGACCAACTAACTCACCGAAAAAAATCATGTTTTAACCTGAGCTGTGTCATGTCTGTGGTAGGTTTATGGATGTCCATAAAGACGGATCTTCCTGCATGGCCAGCGTCTGATTAACAAACTTCAGCATGCCTGTCAGTGAACTCATATCAGCCTGTTCCTCCTGACCCACCAGAGTGCTCACAGACTCCCTCCTCGAATCACTGAGCAGCTCACCTTCATCCCCCTCCATCACGGTGCCCTCCACATCTGGATTTCTGTCGCTTTCTTTCTCCACCATGTAAGTGAGCGGGTTAAAGGAGTTATCAGAGATTGCTGTGGCATCTGAGGCACTGAGGCCCTGCCAGCTGTTGTCCTCTGAGTCTGGTAAAGAGCAAACTGAGTGTGACAAGGACTCCCATGGTTGCTTATTCAAAGCCTCTCTCAGTGTGGCCTTTACGCTCTCAGGGAGGTCCAAGGAGGAGTCGATACTGCTGCTCTGTAGCCAGTCACACGTTTGTCGGCTCTCAGAGAGACAAAGAGCAGAGGTGGGTTTAAGGTATGAGTGAGCAGAAGGTGATAAACGCATCTGTGCATGTGTTGGGGAGCTTAAGTGTGTGGAATGGGCATGAGGAGGAGAGCTGACAGTCGTCTGAAGCTTTTTGGGGGAGGATGCAGGGGAAGGAGCAGAGAGGGAGAGCTTGGGAGAGTCTGTGACTTTGTGCAGAGAAGAGAGCGACGGGCTGTGATTGTACAGATGTTGTCGGTCTGCAGCTCGTCCCATACTGGAGATCCTGGCCTGGAGACGAGTCACCTCAGACTCCTGCTAGAACAGGGGAATATCAGCTTAAAAAAAACCCAAACTACAATAAAGACCTTACAACATGTAATTTTCATTATGTTGACATAAGAAAAAAAAAAAACTCTACCTTAATAAGGAGGGAATTGCTGGAGGTCTCCACGGACATCTTGGATGCATGGAGCTGACTCTGGAGCTGGGCGGTCTGGACTCTGGTTTGATTTAGCGCAGCAGTGAGCTGCTCCAGCTGTGTCTGCAGACGACTGTTCTGGGCTCTGGTTTGCTCGTACAGAGTCCTGCTCTGCTCCAGCTGCGTCTGGCTCTGGTCTAACTGTGACTGGAGGTGAGTAGCTCGCTTCCAGGCGTGCTCAAGCTCCGTCTTAGTTTGGTCCAGCTGGGTTTTGGTCTGATCAAAGCGGGCCCTGGCTTCCTCGAGCTGAGTCTGGCTCTGCTGAAGTTTAACAGTGAGCTGTTCCTGGGAGGAGCGCATGGTGGAGGAGATCTGCTCCGAGACTTTGAGGAGCTGGCCTCGAGTCTGCTGAAGAGACTCCAGCTGGCAACAGAGGGAAAATAGACACGTGAGGAAAGTGCTTTTCTGCTTTTGTTTTTTTCTTTTTTCCCAATGACAGAACGTTTACATATAAACAGTTAAACTAAACCTGATATATGAAATATAAATATGAGAATGATTGTTTGACTGCTTCATGATGTGGCTTAGATGTGTCCCAAAAAACTCACACTAAAAGTGACAAAAGGACAAAGAAGGGGAACCAACGTGTTCTCAGCTGTGTGTAATGGAGATGAAGTAACGTGAGAAACTCAAGATTCAATAAAATAAGGAAATTATATGTGTCAATGATGAGTAAAAGTCAAATTAAAACAAAAAAGAGGAAAACAAATCAGACTGAAACAGGAACAATACTTAGGACTACCGAAGATGAAAAAACACAAACGCTTTAACACAAATTGACTCACAGACAGGAAGCTGACAGAAACAGTGCTGTTTTGGCGTTATCAGAACAAAAAGTGTCTGAGATTTACTTCTTGACTCTCTGTAAATCTGGAGAGGTCCAAATGTCACACAGATTATTTTAGAGGCCATAATAATAGATTGATCTTTTGTTGATTAAATTAAGTCAATTTCATGGAATTCAAGATGTCGCGTTTAATGGAAATGTGTAAACTAGAGATTAAATCTACAGTGAATGAAGTCCTGCCTCGGCTCCCCCACTGATTGGCTAGTCTTTGCGGCTTACATTTAGGTGATTTGTTATTGTCAGACAAATATGCACCGTGGCAAACATCAACACAAACCTCAGAGGTCAGAAACAACAGAAGAGAAGCCTGGTTTTTTATTTTTGGTTATTTATCTTTGGTACAAACACATCAGAGCTACGTTAGTCTTTTTTTTTTTTTTTTATAAAGTTAC
>VURO01049953.1:7564-27121 GCA_015108175.1 Pelvicachromis taeniatus | reverse complement strand
GTTACAGTCTACTGTTAGACGTTTTCACTGTTAACTGTCTGTCAACAGTCGAGACAACAGCACCTCTTTGCTATGCTGCTCCTTCTCCAGCTCCAGCTGCTGCTCTAAGCCGGTGACCGCGGCCTGAAGCCTGGCCTCCGACTGCAGCCAGTGCGCCTCCTTCAAAGTCAGCTCCTCCTCCACGCCACACAGCTGGGCCTCCTGCACACACCCCACAGGCAAATTAATGATAGAATGAATATATATATTC
Source organism: Pelvicachromis taeniatus (assembly GCA_015108175.1). Taxonomy (NCBI): domain Eukaryota; kingdom Metazoa; phylum Chordata; class Actinopteri; order Cichliformes; family Cichlidae; genus Pelvicachromis; species Pelvicachromis taeniatus. Next base: position 26,871 of record VURO01049953.1, on the reverse strand, counting down.
ATTGGCCTTTCACCAAAGGAAAATCAATGGCCTTTAATTCAGTCACTCATGAACTGTTTATAAATGTAAACAAGAAAGGAAAGAACAAGAAAAGAAGCAGAACTCTGTTAAGTATGGTATATTGTCATTTAACACAAGTTAAGGTAGGAGGCTTTAAGACCCCTGTTTAATGCAAACCAATCATGCTTCACTCCCTAAAGGCCAATTCTGAACCAGGAAAAACCCTGAAATGTCATTAATTGTTTAATGAATGTCAAAGATGCATCCTGCTGATAGCAGAGGACACACTAGTTAATCAATGAGCATCAAGATTGCTCAGTGGCTGACTGGCGAGCTGCTATCAAGTCTCACCAAGTGACAGTTTGAACACCCCCACCCAGCATTATCTCCTAAAGGACATGCAGGCAAAGCTAATGGAGCTAATATGATCAAGAAACAAAGTGCGTTGACGTTACCGTCTCTTTGGTCTGCAGCTTGGCGGCATCCAGCTCTCTGGTCAGACCCTGACAGTGACCCTGAGTCTCTTCAAGCTCTTTCAGAACTTTCTGAAGCTTCTGCTGACATGCAAACAGCTCCTGGGACCCCTAAGAACACAAACACACACATATATGAAAAGACAGAGTTGTGGTCAAAGGTTTACATCCACTCATCATGGGCATTAATGTCATGGCAATTTGGCGAATGATTTCTTTATACTGCTGTTTTTCCAGGGCCGAATGTCTGTACAGAATACATCTTTAATAACTTTAAAAACAAAAAAGTGGGCACACAAGTTTGAATTTAGGATTTTCTCTGATCCAAAATGGGTCAAAAGTATACATGCTCAAATATGTACTTGCACCCCCCACTAATATTTGGTTAAATGTCCCAAAGCTGCACCTTGACCAGACACTCTTGGCAGTAACTAACAAGCCTTTGGCATAATACTGGGCAAATATTTGACAACGCTTTTGAGCGAAATTTGTAGTCCATTCAAATTAGATGGTTTCTTGGAACTGACCCAGCTTTTAAGCGTAGTCCACAAATTTTCAACAGGTTTTAGTTCAAGGGTTTGAGAAGGCCATTCCACAAGCTCAATGCCAGCCCGCTTTATCCATTTCAAAACGAGTTTTGATCTGTGTTTGGAGTAATTGTCCTGTTGAAACATCCAGTTGTGTCCAAGTTTCATCTGCCTAGTTGTTGATTTGAGGTTAAGTAGAAGAACTTAGAGGGAGTTCTCCTTCCTCATTACTCCATTCACTTTGCGGAAAACAGCTCCACAGCATGATGCTACCACCACACTGCTTGACAGCTGGTACTGTGTTCTTAGGTTTGAAAGCCTCCAGTTTACTCCTCCAAACATGCTTCTTATCATTGTGGCCAAATAATTTAATCTCTGTTTCTTCTGACTAGATAGTATTTGGCTCGTCTATGTGAGCAGCTGCAAATTTCAGTCGGGCTTGAAGGTGAGATGCTGACGTTCCAGCAGTTTCCAGTTCATGGTAGGCTTCAGCCTTGGTGGTTCCTGAACATCCAAATCAATTTCCTCTCATCTCAGAGTGACGGTTTGGGTCTTCTTCCAGACCTCGACACATTTGAATAACTTATATTTACCTAAAATTGTTTGAACTTAATTTGTAGTTGTCTAGACCTTCTTAACTTGTACAAATTTATAATTATCCTTCTTAGATCTTCTCTGATTTACAATCCAATGAGCGCTGTCACACAAATCCTTTTTATGCTGGACAAGAGAAACTAGCAGTAGTCGATCATGATCACTAACAAGAAGTTGATAGGCTTTGTTAAGTTAAAAGACATTATAGAACCTCCAGGAACCACTTATTAAACATTTAAGCGAGTCTATGTATATATTTGAGTCTGTATGTTATGTTATGACCTTGTGTGGATTAGAGAAAATTAAAAATACATTGAAACCTGTGCACACAATGTTTTTCCTTTGAAGTCATTAACAACGTATGCTCTACAATCACTCCATCCTGGAAACAGAGCAGTTCAAAAAATATAACTAACAGCCCAAAATCACCATGATGAGTGTATGTAAACTGTACATCAGCACAGTGTGTTATCTAAATCATACCAATCCCCACAACCAACACCGAATTCAGCTGTGAGTGCATTTTCCAACTCTATAACCAACTCTAAACTAGATCTGTATGTCTCTTCAGAGTGACTGCTGTTTACCCAGACTACAGCATGAAAATTAGATTAGATCTAATTTTGAGCATTCATTGCTGTCTTTGGGATGAACCAGTTTTTGTTGAAATGTCTCTGTCAACGCATTTCGGGCAGTTTGTCCAAATTTGTCCATTCTGCGCTCCAGATTGGTTGAGTGTGTTACAAATTTTAATCGTGTTAATCGTAATGACCCCATTAACACGTTTAGCCGCGTTAACGTCACATTAACGTTGACAGCACTAGTCTTTAAGAAAACTTAATGTAGCTGCAAACAAGTTGTAGATATGTTGTAAATATGTAGCACAAAAAGATTTTCTATGAATGATGCAAAAAGCAACATAAAAATCATTCTGTTTTTTGCTTTCTTAGTGAGGAGAAGCACAGAAAACATTGTCAGTGCATTCATTCTATTTCCCAATTCTTCGAATGCTGGTCCAACTGAAAATATCCCTCAAGACAAACCCAGTGACACACTTGCTCTGAGCTCTGACCTTCATGTTTCTGTCAGTGAACTCCCTCTGTGCGTCCCTCAGCTCTCTTTCTCTGGCTTCCAGGCTCTGCTGCAGAGACTCCACCTTCCTCTCCAGCTCCTGCTTGTGCTCTTTGATGGCCACATCCAGTTGGCCAAGCTGAACACAACAGGATGTCGAGAAAGAGGAAAATGATGAGTCACGGTAGCAAAATATGGTACGGATTAAATGAAATGCACATCAGCTACGTTTGTGTGCATCTGGGATGTACCAGCTTTGCTCGCTGTTGGAGCTCCCCCTGTCTTTCCCTCAGAGCGTTGTCCATGTCTAAAACCTCGTGAGTTCTCTCCTCCAACTCCCTTTGGGTCTCACTGTAAAGTCATACACACCAATACTTACAGCATAAAAATTAATTATTAAATGTTAAACAGCAAATTATTTTCTCTGGATAAATACCCAAAAGAGATCTCATCTGATCTCATCTGAGCACATGACACCATGTTCTCACCTCAGCAGGACAGTCAGTTTCTCCACTGAGGCTTGCCGCTCATCTGAAACCTTTTGGGTTCTCTGTAAAACATCCTTGAGTTCCTGTAGTTTCCTCAGAGTGTCAGCCAACTCGTCCTGCACCGTCTGCAGCCGCCCCTCTAAGATTTGGACTTTCTGAGAACAGCTGCTCCGATCGGCCTCACTACAATTAAGCTCCTTCTCCAGAGCCGTAACTGGGAGGGTGAGAGGGATGAGAGAGAGTGAAGAATACGCTAAACAGTTCAGTCTCACAGTCTGGGTTAAATGTTTAAACTTTTAGATATCATTTTAAAAAATGATATAAGTAACACTAAATTATTCAAAACTACACATTTTTGGAGATATGGAAAAATAAAACCCTTCTGGGACAATAATATTCCTTCTGCTCTTGGTGAAATATTTGGTTATATAAATCTACCTTTACATGTGATCTCATACTTGGGTCACCTTAAAGGACATATCAATCCAAAAGACCAAGTTAAAATTATTCTTGCAGCAGGAGAAAGTGTAAATAAAAAGTGGCTGATGACTAAAACAGGGAGCTACAGACAGTGGTTGATCGTTGTTGCTGTGATCCTTGCTCAGTCATCATTTGTGTTAATTCTCTTAATGTTTAAACAAAATAAAAGAATTCCCCAAAACAAACACGTATTACCGATGTCATTCTTGCTGATGAGTTGGCTCTTTATGTGCTGCAGGCTCTCCTCCATACAGCTGATCTGAGAAGTCTTAATGCCGACATCCTTCCTCAGACGCTCCAGCTCTGACTCCTTGGACACTAGCTCCTCTCTGCACGTTTTCACCTCTGATGTGAGGTGTCTGCAGACAAAAAGAAAGCACAAATTTAAAAAAAAAAAAATTCTTGCAGGAAATTATATAAATTTGCATTTTAAAAAGCAAACGTGGTTCTTATACCTAAAACTAGAGCTACAGTTTCTCAGCATTAACTGTGCTCACCTCACAGACTCGGAGAGTTGTTCATTCTGCTGGTTTATCTCCTGCAGCTTCTTCTCCTTCACCTGATTATCTTCCTGTTTCTTACTTAATTCTTCCTGAAGAGACACTTTGGCTCGTTCCAGCTGCTGCTCCAGACCAGACACCTACAGACAGACAGTACCAACAACGGCATATGCCTTAATTTGAATTATTGTTAATCAGCAAACTGTTACAATCTGTACAAGCAGTATAAATGAGGACACATACTAGAAAAGATACTTAGGCACTAAAGGAGGCCAGTTTAAGCCTTAAGGAACACTTCCAGGATTTGTTTCTTTTTTTTTGTCCATTACTCAGGACAAAAAAAGCTATTTGTATCAGCTGTTTACCTACAGAGGCTCTACACTGCTCTTCCTGTTTGTAGTGAACCCAGCAAAAGAAGCAGCTAAAAAGTGCCATAAACAGAATCACAGTCTCAAACTGCCCTCTCCTCTCTTTACCATGGCATGGAGGAGAATTAGATAGTGATCGATGAAGTGTGTACTGTATTAGTAAATGTCTGAATATTAGGCTGCAGTCACTCTTATTTGTGTTCTGAAGCTGCGTAATCTTTGGCATTTTCCATACATTCAACTAAAAATAGGACAACAAATTCTCCAACAGTTTTTCCAACAGTCCCCGAATAGCAAGAAGATAGTAAGATGTAATGAACTTCACGTGCAATTTTCCAAACCTGCACTATATTGTATTGATATTGTATTGAAGTTACATAAAATGATTAAGAGAAGAAAAAAAAAGTACCACTTTTAAATACAAAGCAGAAATGACAATAAAACAAGTATGCTAAATGCATTTTTGAAGGGAGAATGTTTTTGCTCCGTCTTAACTCACCTGCCTGTGCAGCTGGCTTTGGCTCTCCTCCAGCTCAGAAACGCGAGCGCTGCTCTCTGTGAGCATGGTCTGCTGCTGCTGGAGAGAAAGCTGCAGCTGCAGGTTCTCCTCGCTGGAGCTCTGACAAACCAGAGTGGTGCTGTGAAGCTTGTCCTGCAGAGAGGACACCTGAAAAGTAGAAAAGGAACGGAGAACGTGTGCCTTAGAAGTAGCTTTTGGATAAATTTGCATGAGTTTTCTTGCAGTGTTCACTGTGTCCAACACTGTACCTTCTCCTTGTTCTTCTGCAGCTCGTTCTCGTAGTTCTTCTTCATCTCCTCTATCTGCTGCAGGTATGAGTTCATCTCTTTTCTGCATGCTGACAGAGACGACTGCAGCTCACACACCTGGTGTAGAAACATATTGGTAACTGCAGTTGCTGATATGGTGTAATTCCCTGACTTGTTCTTGAAAACCAAAACAGTTTTCAGTGTTATTTGTACAAACCTTGGCTGCAGACTGAGCTGCCTGCTCTTTCAAACTCTGGAGAAACTCCTCGTTCTGTCTGACTACCACCTGCTTCTCCTGAAAAGAATATTTTAATATTTCAGATTTTTCATTCGTAAACAGTATATGTACTGTGATGCATGTGTTGTCATGACTTCTACGGTCTACATGTCTTCTTCTGAAACAGAGGATGCACTTGTGGTCTTATGCTACCAGGTTGTTCTGACCTGTGTGAGCTGATCTAGAGAGGTCTGCAGCAACAGAGCTGCTCTCTGAGCCTCGTCTCGCTCCCTGTGAAGGGAGGTCAACTCCCGCTCCATCTCCGCCACCCGAGACTGAAACTCTTCCAGAGACAACTGCAGCTGCAGGAGATAGAAAATAATCTTACTACAAGGAATATTACAGTTCAGATTCTTTCCTCTTCTTTACCCTTTGGTTGCAGTATGAATACATTGATGCTGCAGAGGTAAAAGACAACAGCAGAGGAAGACAAATCTGTAAATCACCATTTGTATTCTTTGTTGCTGCTCTGTGAATTGGTGAGAATGAGACAGCTGACACTTTTCCAGAGACTGCTGATACTCTCGTTGCTTTTTGGTCAGCAGAGACTGGTAATGCTGGAGGCTGCTGGTCTTCTCCTTTAATCAAAATGAAAAAAGAACCAACGTGTGATTTGCCGCTGACTTTCTAAAAGTAGAAAAACTACATTTGAATCATAACCGTATACCTGTAATTGAGTCTCCAGCTCAGTGTTCTTCAGTGCAGCCAGACTGTAGGCTGAAGTCTTCTCCTGTAACTGCTTTTCCAGCGCGGCAGCTCGTGCCTTTTTCTTCTTTAACTGAGTTCAACAGAGACAGCTAATCTGTGAGTTACAGTCACGACTTTCGAAACTTGGAGCAAAAGCTTACTGAGTTATAAAACTCACTGTACACTTTACAATCTAGTGATTTATTACCTAAAATACTATACTGTACAACGCAGCTGCATGCATCGAATCGTTTCAATAAAACAATCCGTGAGTAGAAATAATACTGTATGTGCTACTCTGTTGCTAGCAGTGGTGTGTGTGAGAACATAAGAAAAAGTGTGTTACTTCTTTCTCCGTGTCTGTGGCTTGGTTGACTTTGTCCAGCAGCTCTGTGTGAAGGCTCTGGTAGTGGGAGGCTCTCTGGGCCATGGAGCTCTGCAGAGAGGAGACTTCCTCCTGGGCCCTGCTCAGACGCTCCTGAAGCCGCTCGATCTGGTTGCTCTGTTTCAGCCGCTCAGTTTCCTTTGACTGCAGCACTCGCATGAGCTGCTGGTAGCCCTCACCTGCCGGGATTAACAGAGAGAACTGGAGTGGATCCATTTTTCTTTCTTTCAGTGTTCTTTTTAGACATTTTTATAGATTAATAAATATTAGTTTGGGGTTTTGGGCTTTTTTTTGCTTTATTTATTGTGTGAATGCATTCACACATTAGTGATCCATCCAAAAAAAAAACAAAAAAACCTAGTTGCCAATTTTTTGTCCCTTAACTACTCCCACAGTTTGTGTCGGATTGTGACCATTCAACTTGTAATATATTCTGCTATGTCTGCTGATGGGCGCTATATCTCTTGTTATACTTTGTTTTTAGCCACTCCCTTTAAGGGTTCACCACAGTGGATCATCTGGCTCCATCTCATCCTAAACCCTAGCATCCTCTTTCTCATCCTCTCTGCATGTCCTTTTTCACTATACCCACAAGCTTTAGCCTTTTTATTTTTTTAGATTAAATAATTTTAGAGGCTGGTTTTAAACTGCATACCTGAAGTGCAAAGAAGAATGCAGAACAAACCAGTCTCTCAAATAAACTATCAGTAATCAAAAAATTATTTCCCTCTCAGTTTGAAAAAACGAAGATGAAGAGCATGCTGCAAGTATGAAATGCTAAAAAACAAATAAAACATGAGGTGTTGAAAAGAAGGGGGCAGCACTTGAGTTTCTGTTAGTAGACACAGACATGCTCTGATTGAGACTACCTGGTTTTAGCTTCATCAGGTGTGCAGCTCCTGTATAATCCACTGGGGGCAACATGCAAGGACGGGCGCAGATTTGCCCCAAAGAGCCCTTTAAGTAAAAAAACACAAGAAGCGTGTGACAACAGTAACCACGTCATTGTTTTTGCATGACCAGCAATAAAGGCCAGCTTGTTATGAGGAAGCAAATTAAATAATCACGTAGCACAACCTTGATTCAAACACTGGGTAAGAACACAAACGTCTCCCCACCTCTTGCACATGCAGCAGGGCCAGAATGGCCTCCATGCCGGCCAGCTCCGCATGGCTCTGCTGAGCCTCCTTCTGGCTTTGGGCGACCCTCTGCTCCTGGCTGTGGGTCAGAGCCCGCAGGTCTTCCAGTTCCCTGCGCATAGAGGCCACGTCCCTACACTCCACACCTCGCTCCATAAGCTGCCGCTCCAGGTGCGACGCTTTATGTCCAGCCTCTTCGATTTGTGCTTGGAGGCTAGCAGCCGCAGCCTTACACTGCTTCACCTCCTCCGTCAGCTGACTGCGAGACAGACGAGGAGAAATGCTGCAGATTAAATATGCTACGCAAGCAAACAGAAGCTTTCTTTTAAAAGACAAAATTGTAACTTATATGATTGTTAGAAATCCTGCCAGCATTCAAAGATCTACATAACGATGCAGTTTAATTAAACCAAATCATCCCTTGCGAGTACCTAATTGTCTGGCTGTGTTCTGCTTTCTCCTTCTCCAGCTCAGTGCACTTTATCTCCAGCTCCTCTTTTTCTCTGTCACACTCAATGAGACTTTCTTTTAGTTTGCTTTCATTCTCCATCACCTGAAAACCACAAAACACATTTATGATGTTAACATTCAAGTAAAACTTAGTTTTTTTAGTTTAAATCAATCAATATTTCAATAAACACACCCTTTTAAGCTTAATGGAAATTGTAGTCTTATAATCTTTGAAGGCTTCTTTGAGCTTCTCTGCATTTTCAAGTGCTCGATTCCTCTGTTGCTCTGCCCTGCAAGGCACGATGTTGCACATGCATTAGTAAAATACAGAAAAGAATTCAACTAAACGTAAGAAAATTTGATGCCCAATTCAGAAAAATCAGACAGACAAAAGACAATGCACCAGATTGTTTTCTTTCACTTTTTACTTTTCTTTTCACTCATATTTTAAACTGACAGAAATCATGTGCAGAGCTGAGCTCAGATATAAGCTCACCGTTTTCCTAAGGCTGTCTTGTTTTCCAGCTCCTCCCTGAGTGTGCTCAGCTCTTCAGTAAGAGTGGCTACCACAATGTCGCTGTGAGCTGCAGCTTCCTGACAACTCTCTGCCCTCAGCGCTGCTGCCCTGGGAGACACAGACAATACAGGTTATTCTGTTAATGCCTAAATTAAAGGCACAGTTTCAAGAAACAAAAGGCAAACGTAATAAGTAAATCTTGAAAAGCTAAAATCAATCAAGCCACATTTCCACCCAGAGAGAACTTGCTCTTTTTTTAAGAAACTGAAAGGTTACAGCTTGACTCTCCAGCTTGCCTTTTTGAGTTCACACACACGCACGCGATGAAGGATAGCTGTGGCCTAGAACAAAACCACAAATAAAATATTTTATTTGTCTGATTTACTATTTTGTTTTCTAAGATGTCGCTTCCTCCCTTTATTCACTTTCCTCTCTGTCATTGAGCACAGACAGCAGGGCCCAAGTTGGAATGATGTGCTTAGAAACACTAATAGACAATTTCTGCTGTAAACCTTAAAGTAAGTACAGTAAACAGTTTGTTTGTTTTTTTCAAACTACAGCAGAAATGACCGTCAGATAAGACACACTGGTTGAAATGCTGCAAGTAGACTTTAAACTGTTCAGCACTAGAAGCCCCACCCCCAAGTTTCTGAAGTTGTACAACCCACTAATCTTTATTTAGGCCGTGGTCCACATGACAGAAACAGCAGAAAAGCCACTGTCCCTGGAAAAAGTGCCTGCAGTGGAAATAAGCTTTGCCCAGGAGGAGTACGGCCAAAAGACATTACATCAAAGGTCCATCAGCAATTCTAGTTTTATAATCGCAAATTCAAAAAAATGGAATACTGTGTAAAAAGTAAATAAAAACAGAATGCATTGATTTTCATACTTATAAACCCATATTTTATTTTATTAACAATAAAAAAAAACACACTAAATGTTTAAACTGAGAAAATCTACCTTTTTAAGAAAAATATTTACTCATTTTGAATTTGATGGCAGCAATATGTCTCAAATAAAGTTGGGACAGGTTCATGTGTACCACTGTGTAGCATCCCCTCCTCTTTTAACAACAGTCTGGAAACATTTGGAAACTGAGGAGACCAGCTGCTGGACTTTTGGGAAAGGAATGTTGTCCCGTTTGTTCTCGTCTTTGTCTGTTCCCATTAGTTCTAGTTTTCATTTCATGATGCTCCGAATGTTTCCTGAAATATGCAAGGCCTTCCCTTCTAGATGGGAGCATATGTTGCTCTACAACCTGTATATACACTTTTCAGCACTGATGGTGCCTTTCCAGATGTGCAAGTGGCCAATTTCACAGCCACTGATCCGCCTCGAAATACAGTCAAAGATGGATTTTGATCTGAGAGCTGATAACAAGCTACATAGTCCCTTTTCTATTTAGTCCAGAGGGTGTAGCATAAGTGTTTTCTAAAAAGAATTGCACATTTCAATTCACCTGACCACAAAGACTTTTCGACCTTTCCTCGGGCCTTTTGATGAAATATTCAGTCTCACAACTTTACATTAGAGAACATTATTCTGAAATTCTTCATCAATTTGCAGATGATGTTTTTTGTTTTCTTTTTATGCCCATTCATGTTACTGACCTGCTGCCAATTAAATTGATTGTAAAATGTTACTCCAGCTGTTTCTTTTCAGTACCACTTACTTATCCAGCCGTTTGTTGCACCCATCCCAATTTTTTTTCAGATGTGCGGCTGCCATCAAATTCAAAATGATAATATTTTTCATAAAATCACTTTAAATGTTTGATCTATGTTTTTCTATGTTCTGTTAAGAATAAAAACCTTGTGGATATTTCAGACAATGACATACTTCAGTTCTTTGGCCTGAGCCTCCAGCTCCGCTTCAAGCTGACGAATCTGTTCACTCATGACGACCACATTGTTGTTAAACCCAGCCCTAGGACTCCTGAGGTAGACCTGCAAAAGAACACAGACAACCCACGTTTACACTTTCTGCTAGTTATCATATTTTTATTGACATTTCAAGGAAACAAACCACTGAAATCTAACACAAATTTCACACTGCATTCATCTGCAGCACACTAACCCACAGTCTTTAAAGATTTAAGTAACTGTACTTCAAAAAAATAATAACATTAAAAATCACATGTGTAATATAATACCTGAGACTTGGAGGTAGCTATTTCATACTGCATTGCATCCAGGTCACTGATGAGCTGCTCATCGTGCAGAGTCAGACAGGCGTTTTCCTGTCGCACACAGCCGACCTTCTTCCTCGAAGCACAAACGGACTCCATCTCTATAGAACAAGTGTTGAATGATGCGGGCTAAAAACAAAGGCACAGCAGTGGACAATAAAGGTTTATTTCATTGCCCTAGAGCTGCTATGTAACACTAGATCTGCTCATTTTTGAACAACTTACTCAGTTTTACGTGTACAGAAATTGTAGACCACTAACTCGGCCACACCAGGGTAGCCACCCTTTATGCAAACAAAACTAGCCTACCAACATAGTTTCTGTCCATTTATGCCTGAGGGACCAGTTACCTGAATCGTGGATGTGCACACATTTATACAGCATGTATAGTGCGATGTGACAGGTAACATGTAAACGATATCCAAACACCGGTTTCTTAGTGTTTCACTCACAAATATCTCCTTTGCCTCTCACCTTTGACCTGGTGGAGGTGGGACTACCAGCAACAATCCGTCTCTCAGCCGTCCCACAAGGTATTGTAACATCAGGTAGCCAGGACTCTGATGAACCCGTTTATCACCACGGCCATCTGAATGACTGTAGACCGAGCGAGAGGAAACCAAGAGAGGGGGATGGACGGCTCGAAAACAGAATCATACTAGCTATTTGCAGAAGAAGTAATGGTTTCTGTGGCAAAAAACACCAGATACAGGTTGGGTCTGTGTGATTACTCACCTCAGCTTCTGTGTAGGCTGAGCTCCCTTAAACCGATTAGATCTTTGATGTCAAACGTCAGACTATTACCGGGTGCATATTTAGCTTTCCGGCGCTGAAGCAACATTTACAGCTTGTGTGAACAGCTAAAATGCTCCAGAACACCTTTAACTTCATCAGCATGTGGTTATGTCTTAAGTATCTGAGGTTACATCAGCACAGCTACGCACGCTAAATGTAAATAAAGTTGCTCGATGGATCAACAGGTGGCTAGCTCCTCAACCTTATCACTGTTTTCACAGCAAAAAGCCAGCAAACGACCAACAGACATCGTTAACCTTTTAACTGAAATAATACTTTTTATTGCTCTAACGCTATAAAAGTATAACATACGTATTTATCGTTTCTACTGTGACAAATCTTTTCATGTCACCCAGTGCAGATGCAATGAAGGGGAAGATATCCACAACAGTTTGTAATTCCTAGTCTCCGCCTACATCTAACAACCAACCTTGCTATTGGGTAATACTGAGTTGCCTGCGAATTGATTGGCGAAGAGGGTTAGCCGCGAACAACGGCGCGTGTGATTGCTGTTAAAGCTTCGATCAGTGTATGGAGGATAAAAAGTGTCACAGTAATGGCAACAAATAATTAAATTAATCATTAATATTTGTTAAATAAAAAGAATATTTGCACAATATCAACTGTATTCAAATCTTTGGTTAAAATGAAATAATCAGTAAATATATTGATTAAAGTTGGAGCAGGAGGTGGCAAAGCTGAAGATGCTAAGAATACAACTGGGAGGAAACAGGATGGACAACATTAGAAACTAGTATATCACAGAGACAGCTCAAGTCGAGTAATTTGGAGACAAAGTTAGAGAAGCAATCATGAGATGGTTTACACGTGCAGAGGAGCAATAGTGTATATATTTGACTAAAGATGTTGAATATGGAGTTGCCAGGCAGGAGGAAAAGAGGAAGACATCAGAGAAGGAGAATGTTGTGAATGAAGACACACACAGGGTTAGTGTGACAGAGGAGCATGTTGAGGATAGGGTGGGATGACTGCAGCTCTGAGGCAACCCCTAAAACTAGTGACGGAAAGAAGAAGCTGATATATTGATTAAATTATCAAGTAATTAAAGATTTGACATTATACTGAGCAATGCAAAGCTAACTTATAAAAAAGAAAATTATGAAATTTAATAAAATGCAGTTGAAAAAAAGGTTAAATGTCTACATTAAAGATATAAAAATGTAATTCCCCTTTTTAATTACATTTCCATTCCCTTGCTGTATTTCTTTCTCCTTTAAGCTCTTTTATCATTTCCTTTTAGGCTAACTTATGCATAATAAATAAAAGCTCCATAACACAGCCACAACATTCAAATCTGTCACAGATTAACTTAATACTTATCTTGTTGCAGTTCATCATCTTTTGGCAGCACAGTGGTGGTTGACATTATTGTCTCACAGCAAAGAGGTCCTGGGTTCGACTCTGTGTGTCTAGTTTGCAGGTTCTCCCTGTGTCTGCATAGATGCACTCCAGGTTGATTTTAAGTTGGTCATCTGTGTAACTGAGTGTCTCTCTGCACAGTGCCTCTCATCCTAAGACAGTTGGGATACTATCCATAAATTGAATATGTGGAAGAGAATGAATGAGTGACTAGATGGATCCCCAGCAGAACTGAACAAGCAGCACACTGACCAGCTCTCTCACAGCTCAATTGTGTATAAACTGAGAGATGCCCATTGCATTGCGATCAGGAACGTTTCTCAAGCCTAGCCTTTGTATTCTTGAGGCTTAAGAGTGACTTGCAACTTGCAGTGAACCCTGTGTGTTTTACTTTCATGCAGTCTTCTCTTTACACTTGGATATTGATGTGGCTACCTCCTGGGGAGTGTTGTTCACTTGGTTCGCTGCTGTGAACGGGTTTGTCTTCACTATGGAAATAAATCTGTGATCATCCACCACTGTTGTCTTGTGTGGACATCCAGATCTTTTTGCATTGCTGTCTTTCATGTTTTTACATTCTTTCTTTCAAGGACCATTTGTCCTTCTTGCAAAGGCTGTAGTGTGCGGCTGGACTTGTCATAGTGAAACTTCAGTGTGAGCCTTTTGTCGCAAAGTCAGTCACAATTCGGTCCTGTGTCCTTTGCGACGGGTTCCAACAGCTTACTGCACACAAGAATGCTTTTGCGGGTGTCTGTCGAGACATGAGGCGTTAGGCAGGGGAGCCTAGTTTTGTACCGCGGGGAATGTTTCTAAGGTTTAGGAGGTCAAGAAAAACGTCAGTCCCATCTATATGTGATTTTTCCATGAGCTGTTTTGCACTACGTACCGCTCTCTCAGCAACACTGTTTGACTGTGGAAAGTCTGGGCTACTGGTCAAATGAGTGAAGTCCCATTGCTTCGCAAAATCGTTGAACTGCTGACTTGTGTATTGTCTGCCGTTGTCAGTAATGAGCGTGTGTGGTGTGCTATGAACTTTTTTTTATTTATTATGTTTTTTAGTACTATATAAAAATTAAATGAAGAGAAGATGAGTACATTGTAGCACCTTACAACAAGCAAGCAATCGTGCAGGTAGCATTGCAACTCCAATTAGTAAATAAAGCAAAAAAGTTCAGCAAAATCCAAAACACATGCTCTGAATAAGAAAATGTCAACTTGTGAGTTGTGTAACTTCTGATTCTCCAAGTGTTCAAAGAAAGACACACTTAGTCTGGGATCACATAATATCTAATTTTTAAAATAGCATATTAAAAGCAAGCAATTGCACATCTGTAGTAATGTAGCTGTAGCATACAGTCATTCCTGTCACTGTCATGGTTACATCACCATTTTGGGGTGGCTGTAGCTCAGGTGGTACCTGAGAGCGGGTCATCTCCTCACCGGAAGGTCAGTGGTTCGATCCCAGGCTCCTTCAGTCTACATGCCAAGTATCCTTGGGCAAGATACTAACCCCATGTTTGCCTACTGGTGATGGTCAGAGGGCCCGGTGGCGCCAGTGTCCGGCAGCCTCGCCTCTGTCAGGGCGGCTGTGGCTACAATGTAGCTTGCCATCACCAGTGTGTGAATGGGTGAATGACTGAATGTAGTGTAAAGCGCTTTGGGGTCCTTAGGGAGTAAGTAAAAGCGCTATACAAATGCAGGCCATGTACCATTACAAAAAGATTTAACCATATTTGTATTTCTATGTTTTATTACACACTACTCTGGTGCTCAGTCATATAGAGATTTATATTCTGTCTTTTTAATGCTTCGTAACAGGTTTGTTCAGGCTGGTTCCCTGGTTGTGAAAGTCCAGCAGCAGTTGGACTTCCAGCAGAGTCCAGCAGAGTTTATTCATTTAACTCCATTTGGTAAGCCATTTTAAAGAGTTTTGCCTTTGTGACTCTGAAATATTTTCTTATATATTATACTTACCAGTATCAGTGGTTTCCTCAATTTCCGAACGGTTACAGTGATCAACAAACAGGTGATACAGCATGGTGGAAAAAGTGTGAGCATAAAGTATTCAAACGAAAATAGAGATTTCATTTTTAATATCTTTTGTCTTCATCAAAACAGTGATCAGAGTTTCAGTCATTAATTTTACACGTGTTTTATAAGGAGCGGGAGCAGGTGGACTCAAAGACTCAATGTAGAGATCTCCTTGGAGTGACAAGGGTGAGGTTAAGATCTTTTGGAGAGAATGCTGACAGAACAGAAACAAAAGAGAGAGAGAAAAAGTGGTTATCAAGAACATGAGGGCAAAAAAATATATATTTTTTCATATATATATATATATGAAAAAATATATATTTTTTTAATTTCCCCTAAACTCTGTAGAGACACATTAAGGCACCTCCTTCTGACAGGAACTGCCTACAGAGCAGGAATGAATGATACCTGACATACACAACTCACAAGTTCCTGACTCTCACAGCTCCTGTTTCTTAGGGTTTCCCTAAGAAAGGGGGGGGCCTCGGGGGACTGGGCCTCACTGCCCTTCCCTTCGCTGACAAATCCTTCTACAGAGGAGTGGAGAGAGCCAGGAACTTGTGAGTTCTGAATGTCCTGGTCAGCCTCCACCTTTTACAGGTGGATGCAGCCTGGACTGACCAGCTGCACCACAGAGACACTTCAAACATCATCTCGAAGTGTTGGTGTACTTCGAGAAGTTTCCCATCTCAAATCTGTTTTCTGCATTATTTGCTTCCTTATTTACGCACCGGTCTACTGTTGTGTGCAATACTTTTGGCCATTTGTGTTTTTGTTTTTTTTTTAATATAAAATGACCTCCGACAAGAAAGCGTCATTTCTGCTGTTCAATACCGAAGAAATGTAAACTTTTTAAAACAATGCCAAATTGCTAAACTCTTAGCTGTGTCTCTAATAAAACCTCTGTAACTTTGCTCTGCTTCACTTCAGCAGCGTCAGGTAATATTCATATGTCGATTCATGGTTCAATTACGTTTTTGCTCTACTGCAGATTTAGAAGATTTTCTGCTATAAAAAGCCAGGCCAGGCCAATCTCCATGTTTATCTGGGTTTTATTCTGTTACTTTGACACAAAGGCACCTGCTGTGATGCTTACACCTCTGATGAAGTCTCACAAGTGTCAGTACTGATAAATGATCAGAATTATAATTTTCCTGACCGAGTTAAATTTGAATCAAATCAAACTGGGACCTTGCGAATCAAATCAGTGACTATACCTAGCCCTAGTATATTTTACAAATACATTTTAAAACACTTGTGGTCGTACTGTGAGTGTACATGTGGCAGTTAGACACGAGAAACAGGACAGTTGAAAATATTTGACTTTATTAATCCTTTAACAAAACAGGTTTAAAAAAAAAAAATCACATCAACCTATATAATGATGTATAAAAATGTAATAAGAAAAATCTCAGAAGACAAAGCAGACGTTTCATGTATGTTCTTTGGCTGCAGAAGCCTGCTGGAAGCCAGTGGTAGCAACATGTCGGCTGAGACACTGAGTCAGACATGTCAGTGTCTGTTTTAACAAAAGCAGAAACATCTCCAAAAAGAGATACCAACTGAATACTCACCTATTGCAATGATATACAGCATCTTATATTCCAGTGATTGTGTTATGACCCAGTTTAAAACAAGTAGGTTTTGCAACAGACCACAAATAAGACTTTTCAAACTTACATATTGAAATATGGTCAAAAGTAATGAAAGATGGAGGGTCGTCTTTAAAAAAAAAAAGAAAAAAAAAAAAGAAGAAAATACTGAGTAACACTATAAGAACCACTTACATTAAATCCTCCTGCCACACAGCAAAGACAGATCTATGTATTGCAGTGACATTTTTGGGGCATATCCTGAGTGTGTAGACCACAAGGTGAACTTGACATGAAAGCAAAAAAAACCCAAGTGCAATGTTTTTTTGACACACACAGACACACAGACACACAGACACACACACAAAACTGAGGGCCTGAGTCAAATGATCATAACGACAAACAATGCATGAACTTTCCTTCTGTTGAGTCGTGGTCCAGTTAATACGCAAACAGCTTTAACAAGGACTAACATGCATAGGGAACAATTGTGAACTCCTGGTGGGTGTATAACATTCATTTTATGCAGGATTTTATTTAACTATCAGATGAAATTTTAAAAAACAAAACCTAAGGTTCTTTAATTGAAATCAAAACACTTTAAAGAAATTGTGACACAATTTACCAAGGATGCCCTTAAATACGGGCTTGTGAATTTTAGGAGGTCAACTGTAATAATCCCACACTTGAATTTAAAATATTAGGGGTGGGAAAATAATTTTTAAAAAAAACAGAATGTTACCATATATGACAAATACTGCCTTGTATAAGCCGAAATGCACCAAGTGTTACTGAAAATGAGCTCGTGACCTAACGGATATTCTATCACTTGATGTTTGAAGCGAATCCAAGATTAAAATAACAAAGAACTGCCCCCGCTGAACAGAAAAGTCAAGAGGCAGAACAAGTAGAAAGGGTAATAAACAATGTAGTATACTTCTATATAAAACAAACATTTGCAGCAGCACATCTCTTTTGCTTTGAGTTTCTCCTTAATCGCTCACGAATGAGAACACTTTCCAACACAGAGCTGAACGACAGGCCTGCCAAAGGCACCGAGAGGTACTCGTAGCTGGGACTAGAGAGAGAGAGAGGGCACGACTATAGGTGCAGATTATTATTTACCTCATTTGGTAGGAGGGGAAAAAAATGAAATAAAACATTAGTTGTTGAATAAAACTTTCCCTCCTTCTCTTATCCTCCAAGATAACACTTATTATTAAAAAAAAAAAAAAGAAAAAGAAAAAAACTTTACAGTTATAATTAACGTGTTTTGAAATGAAAGCATATTACTGGATTAAGCACAATAACAGATCACTGAAAGCCTACAGGTGCAGTGTACAGATCAATGAATTGCCTGTGAATAAAGGGGATGTTTTCTGTAAACATTCAAACCTGTTGGTTAAAGTTGGAACACAACTTGGAACACAAAAAGTTGTGACACAACTTTGTGCTGTCCATCAAATTGTTTAAACACATATACGGTGTGTGTGTAACTGTAAAAGTCACCCTTGACTGGACTGGCCTGAACCAGTAGGCTTTACAGTAAGCAGAACTTGCTCCTGTCTAAACTAAATAAAAGGCATATAATCAGTTAATGCTCTGAATACACACATCATCAGCACAGAGATAAACCTCCTGCAGGTGATGGTGAAAAGTTAGAAGTGACATGTGACACCTACGAGGCAGTGACTCCTTCCCACTCCACCAAGTACTGCACCTTGCCATCAAGGGTGACCCGTCGGGCCAGGACTTTGTACTTTTCCCCGCAGGCCAGACGTCCCGCTGCTCCGAAATAGTTGCTGATGGAGCTCTTTAGGTGGGTGAGCTGGCTGTTAGGGTCCATGCCGTGAATTATGTCTGCAGAGTGAAACCCTGGGAGGGAGCTCAACAATTCTGTGGCTGAGGGGTTTGGGTCTGCGTGGCTGGGAGTGGGGATGTCCGGGTTGGGGGGCTGGGGGACCCTTCGTGGCCGCCCACGTTTCCTTTTTAAAGGTGGAGCGGAAACAGGCATGATGGGGGCTGCTGTACGCATCTTGCTGGAACTACAGAGGCTGGAGGGTGTTTGATAGGAAAAAGAGGAAGTTAAAAAAAAAAAATGCTGTCAATTCAAAGAACAACAATAAAAACAGACTACAGAACAATTAGGAATACAAGACTTAAAGGTTACAGCTATGCAAGTCTCTGAGTTTGTACCTAAGCACAATTCTATTTTCAGCACAGGGCAAACATCAGGCAGGCATACCTTGACTGTCTTGAAATGCTAGTTGAGGTAGTTTCTGAAGTGCTCAGGGCGCCAATGGATTCCACATCTGAAGTTTTTAAAGACAGCAGACACCTGTCACTCCTGGTGATTTGGGGAAAGGCAAGAGATTAAAAACATTATGCACAATTTGCTTTTGCCTGAATCTTCACCCTAACAAAGCTGAACACAGTTATGATTGCTGTAGGACTGCAGTTTAAAATTGCCCACTTACTTGACAGATGTAAAGTGATCCAATGCATGGGGCTCTAACAGTGGAGGTTTCCTAATTTCCTGTCAAAGCAAAAAGGGGGGGGGGGGGGGGGGATTTTTTTTTTTAAAAAAAAAACCACCA
>VURO01049952.1:6844-16917 GCA_015108175.1 Pelvicachromis taeniatus | reverse complement strand
CGCTCCAGGGCAGCTGTGGCTACAATGTAGCTTGCCATCACCAGTGTGTGAATGGGTGAATGACTGAATGTAGTGTAAAGCGCTTTGGGACTAAGTAAAAGCGCTATACAAATGCAGGCCAGTTACCATTTTATTATTGCAATTAAGTAAATTGCAACTTTTGAGAGGTTAAAACGTGCTTGAAAAATTCTGTCAAAAGGGGTGAAAACTTAAATAATCAAAATTATTCCATTTATATAGCGCCATTACAACATATCAATAACACAGCCTCGCACATAACCCAATAGGAACTCTATTTTTATGGCATTTGCACTAAGCTGATTTTGGCAAGGGTTTATTCTTTAGAATAGTCATTTGGCAAATATTGGCAAAAAATTGCAATGTCAATGCTTTTAAGGATTTTGAGCTGGCAACTCATTATTCAAATAATTTATGAGCAGTCCAATCTAAAGATGTTGGTGATGCTAAATGGCAAAACTTTTGGGCTTTCCCTGAATGGCGTGTCGGCGACAGCAAAAAACAAACAAAAAGAATAGAACTGTAATTGTTGGATGTTCTGTAATGCCACATGTTGGGCATAACAGTTGATGGATGTTATGGGTGCCAGTTATCTATCCTGGGCTTAAAATATCCACAGAAAGCAGGTAGACCTATCAAAAGTGTGTGATCCCAATCAACACTACCTGCAGTTTTAATTCATTAGATGTCAGTTAAGATGAGTGTGACTAGATGGTGAGGAGATATGATTTTCAAACTGCTGCTGTAAATCTGACGACTACATGTGCATAAAAGCCACACAAGGACAACTTTCTTATAGTATTCTTCACCAAATTACAGGATGAATAATGTCAGGGATCGATTCAGTAATGAACAATATTATATTTTCTTTTATACAGAAACAGCAGTACCCCTCAGACAGGCCCTGGGTTATATCCCCAATGAATATTAAACTGATATACCCTTGAGCATCACTGTATTGATTATGTACTTATCAGTCTGCTGTTGATGTACACAGAAATAAATAATTCAAGCATGTTTGGATAACAAAAGCCAAGTGAGAGCTGAGAGGAAGGAAACATGTTTAAACAGGACAGGTCATTTGATTGATCTGTGGTGAGAGTAATCAACTGAAGTCTGCACAAAATTATTACCCAAAGACAAATGGCTACTGTAGGATCGACAGAGATGTGATGTCACTCACTGGTTAGTAAACTCCCATTATGTACCTCAGCTAGGCATTTTTGGTCATTGCCTGGTTTGTGATTGACAAGTTTTTAGAAAATGAAAACCAAGCTGCCAGTCTTACCTTCCACCAGCTCATCCATACTGGTGATCTTCTTGCTGCCATCTATAGTGTAGATCGCCCGGACTCCTTGAGGCAGATGCAGGTTATCCGCCAACGAGCGTGTGAGCTCCATTAGCAGAGCATCGTACGACCTGAACCGGTCACCAGAAACAGCATACACCAGGCCCTTAAAGTACCGGTCTCCATTGCGATAAAACCGGACCTTTTTGGCTCGTTTCTCCGAGGTGAGAGCCTGCAGGGTGCGGGTCCGGTAGTAGCTGCAGTTGGCGCTGTGAGCAGGACTAGGGACCAGGCTGCTGCCCCTGGAGCTTGGGCCAGACCCTCCACCACCACCAGCACTGCTGGTGGAATCATCTCTCTTGGCCCGGGTGGAGCGTCCTCGCCGAACCTTGTCACGTTCATCAAAATGCTCCAACTCGAGGGTCTTACTCAGAGACATGGCGGATGACAGTCCAGTAACATTCAACCAAATCCGTGCTACAAAAGATTCATCCTCCAAACAGCAGGAAAAAGTGTCTTATCCCAGTTATGTAGTCCAGATCCTGCTCAAGTTTAGATAATGTGCTATGTAATCCCTAAAAAATGTATTAGAACTTGGAGACTTCCTTCTAGTAGATAGATTCTCATAGACCGGCTGTAGTCCAAAGGCTTCTAAGATGATTTGTAGTCCAGTTGGTCTGAACGAAAAGCCGGCACTGTGGCATTTAGACCAGTCATGGTTCATTTGAATCAACTGCAATCTTCATAATCCAGGTGAAATCCCCAAAACTACATCAGATCACTTTGATGTAAATCCAGCTTAAGTCAGAACTGAAAAATATCCTTTATCCAATTTAAAAATCCTTAAAAATCATGTATTTTGTTCATGCTCTAATCCATGATGTCCACCGGTCAATACGTTTCCTAATGTAAGCAATTCTTGTTTTTGGATGAGTAAAACAAAAATGTAAGTTTTTGTTTCACTTTATTTTTTAGCAAATTCAGTGTGAACAAGGAAGTCTGATGCATGAATTACAGATTTTTCCCACCGAGCCTAAACGTCCACTTGATTATCTGTCTGTCTGTGTCCTCACAGTCACCTGTCTGCAGTGTCAGGAACTCAGCTGTAACGTCAGTGATTTGGCTTTGAACTCTGATGAGCAGACCTTAGACAACCTGTTCAATCGACTCCAGGTTTAGATCTGGGCCGGTGGCTCGCAGTTCCCCCTAATCCTGCTCGATTTGGGATTTATGTCTCATTCACAATATCTCTTCTAGTGTCCTCACCATCCCTCCATCACTGGGGGAAAAAAGAGGAAATGACAATCACGTGGTTTTACTGACAAGACAGAACTCACCATCATCCTGAGAACAAATGCATCAAATAGGAAACATTCAGCCTCCAACTCTATATCAGTGCAAAAATACAGCAATAATTAATTTTTTAAAAAGCACTTTGTATTAAAAAAATAAAAAAAAACCCTTTGTTTAAAAATAGTTTCTGGGTTTTCCTGGATTAAAATGGACTGTAGGCTTTGACTACACATGACTGTGATTGTTCTGCATGTAATTGAGAATCTGTATTACTTGCATACACTTTGCTTTTATTTATTCAATATTTCTTAAACAAAAAGGTGTTTTAAGCTTGATTAAATTAAACCGGGGTTAAAAACAAACAAACTTTAAAACATTTTGAAATGATTTTAAAAGCACCCAAACCATGTAAGGAACCAAGCTATGACTTTTCCTGTCACATGCAGCACTGAAATTGAAACTAGAGCTGAGCTGTACTCTCACACCGTACCACATCACACTACAACAAAAATCTAGTGGGCATCCAAACTACCCAGAGTCAAACATGACACCTAAAAGCATCATGTAATAGCCAACTTGCTTTGGTAGTTAGAAGAGCTCAGACTGTGCAGCTTTTTAACAAAAACAGAAATATTAGATTAATGAGAGTTCGTACTTCAACAAACCAATGTAAGATCATTTTGATAGTACATAGAAGAACAGAACTCTGGGAAAACACTGGGCCCATCTCGGACTCGTTCCTGGTTCATATGTGTCAGGATGCACTGAGCAGATGAAGAGTGCAGGAAGTCAGACCCAGGAGCACAACAAAGACATTTCAAAAGAAAAGACCTGAAGCCTTTTAAGCCATGAACACTAAACGCTCCACCTCTGAAACACCTGTGATTTGAATCTGTGAAAAAGATGGAAGCTGATGGTGCCAGTTGACTAAACTTTTCTCAGTCTTGGATGAGATATTCCAGAATGAAATCACAACCACTTAAACAACATTTGTCTGTCTACAGTGCAGTTTTTGCCATTGTACCACAAACACTGGTAAAAACGCTGCCACCTTGTGGTGAAGGTCTTTATTACATTTTGCAGGGTTTTTACAAAAAGTACCTTTAAGTGCTGAGCAGAATGGGCTTCTATTGAAGATCATTGAGACCCCGCCCCCGCCCCCCCATGATAAATTGCACATGCACATCAGGACTGATAGGTATCACACAGTCACCGTGGTCAAATGTGTGAAATTAATTTGGCTGCACAGCCATTGTGGGAGAATTGCATTGATTTCCAGTCATATTAGGTTTAGCTTAAGCCCACTGAGAAATAAAACCCTGCAGATGAAATGCTTATAAAACCCGTGCTCGCTCTCGCTCTCTCTCTCTCGCTCTCTCTCTCTCTCTCTCTCTCTGTCTATTTATCTGATAATAGAATTGACTCTATCCATCTATCCGCCCTAACACTGCTAAGCTGGCTGACAGCGCCATTCAAACACACACACGTACACTGAAAGGGAGGCACCTACCAATAATGCCGTGAAACCGGTTTGTTGCTATGGAGCGTTTCTCCTCTGTCCCCTCCTCGGTGCTCTGGTTCCGGTCTGCTCCGGCGGCTCCCGGCAGGTCTGAACCGCTCTGACCGAGCAGAGCCGACCCGGGTCCGTCCGCTAACCTGGGATACAGGGATGCAGGAGGGAGGCTACACCGGCGGAGGACCGGGATGCACCGAGACAGGCAGCATGGCCGCTGCTGCAGACAGACACCGGCTGAGGCTCACCCCCGCCCTTCCCCTTCTCTCCGCGGCTGTACGTGATGACAGCGTCCCTCCTCCTCCTCTCTCTCTCTGTCTTTGTCTATCTCACTCTACCGTGTCTCCCCTCCCTGCCTTTTGTCTGACTCTCCCTCAAATTCAACTTACTTTTCTTTCATTGTTGTTTTATGACAGCGGGTGTCAAACATGCGGCCCATTGGCCAGACTCGGGTCCCCAGTTCGGCCCACCGCACGGCACTGCAAATTGTGAGAGTTGACATTAAAAAATGATTAATCTCTCTCTCTCTGTCTCTCTCTTTTTTTTTTTTTAATAAAATTGGTTTTCCTGGTATAAGGATGCAGTGTCAGGGATAATATTTGTGCAAAATGTATACTATAAGATACAGTTGATCTATGAAAAAGGCAAAATCATTATATAAAACTAAACACCTTAAAGTAGAAGTAGGGATTAGCAGTTAAAAAAAAATGAAATAAAGCAAAACTCTGTAATAAAATACAGGTATTGTGGTATGAGGTGAAACAGAGGTTCATAAACAGGTCAACTATTTTTGCTCTTTATATACAAGGTTGAAAGATTTTTGTTTTTATTAATTTTGTTAATCTACATGGATCTGCAGAACATATTAGAGTGTTGTTTGATGTATCAACTTTGATTTTTCATTTAAAAAAAAACCCATTCATTTAGTTGGCTTTATAAATTCTAAAATGATGCAAATTGCTTCTAATTTAAAAAATATAATTTTTTTTAATTATATTTTACATGTTTGGCACAGAATAGCTGGGCCACTACGAGTACACGTTTGTGCAAATGACTCAAAATAGAAGTTCTTTACGTTCATAATGAATAAAACTTGTAGCAGCTTATAAACTTAGAAATAGTCATTTAAATTTCACTGCAGTCAATCCAAAGATCACGAGTGCCGGCAAACAGCAGCGTTGGCAAAGAAGGCTAATATGTTTCTTTATTTCTAAATGTAATAAATATGAAAAGCTTTACTATTCTTAGACAAATCTCTGGATTTAGTGGAATCCTCTGTATGTGATAAAATGCTTTTTCTGAAAAACGTCTGCAAAATCTAATGAAAACTTTCACCACAAGGTGGTAGCATTTTAACAGAAGGTGCCAGCCGCTTAGCAGAATATCACACATTACCTACAAAAGCCTGTAAGACCAATATGATGTCTGTTATATTATATGACTTTTTACTGAAGCCGAACGCCTGCTGTACTGGAGTATGTAAGAGAATAATCGTAAGACACTGATTTCAAAAGCGCATGATATTGCATTTGTAAAGACAAAGACTTCTTACATTTGCATATATTGCGAGAGAAAACAATATTTCCTTTAAAGTGTGCACAGTGCTGTACAGACCAAACAAAACATGTGACTGCATCGTATGTGCAGGACATCACTGGGCGCCGTGTCACTACAGCCACAGATCCTTGCAGCGTAACAGGCCGACAGCTACAAATTAATGCTAACATTTTCATAGCATGCAGACAATAGAAACATTATCTTTCTAGCTTGCACATAAAAACATAAACAGCCATTTCTACTCACTTCTTTGCTTTAATTACATCTGATGTGCACAAATAACAAGTAACTTTATTGAAGTCTTTAATTTTTGAATAAGAGGCCTCGAAGAGGACTGAAGGAGCTGAGAACTATCAGTATTTGTATTACAACATCAATGATGTTCCATAGTTAGTTGCAAAGCGATCAGAATTTCTTAGAGCAGGGAATCAACATGAGTCTCAATAAAAACTAAATATATACCGTACAAAAAGGTCTGCAACACTTAACTGAAAAGTGATTATTGTAAGAACCACGGCTTGTAAATAAGTGATAGTGAATGATTGTAATGGCAGAAGTAATAAATAATTCTGCTCAATCTTAATATTTGATGAAGCTGTGGTGGACACAGCTGTGGGTGTCAGTGAAGCACGCTGGAGCTATAAAACCATTAAGAAAGCCTGAAACTATAAGTTGCCAGACACACATTAAGAAGAATACTTAAGAACAGCAGTTATCAACAAAAACATGAAGGCAACATTAAAGAAGAATAAAGACCCACACGTGAATCCAAAAATTGAAATTTAATAAACTGATATTGTGAGTAAACAACAGACCAGTTAGAATGACAGAACAAAACTTAAGCTGGTAAAGAGGCAGACATCAAATGAAATATTAACTAAGGATCAACATTAGACCAGTACAGTTAATAAAACTCTCCAACAAAATAAATGAAATAAATAGAAATTACATGAAATGCAAATTAAGATCAGGAACAACAACTGAAAAGGTAAAAGTGTGTTTTTAACTTTGGTTTGAAGTGCTGCTAATATTGGAAAACACAAATACCTACACATGAGTCAGAAGGTTTTACCAGCAGCTTGTAGCATAAAAAGGTAAAAACATGTTCATCAGTGTTACTGGAGACCCGGGGAGAAACCAGAAGACCTGTTCCCGAGCTGAGGGGTCGAGCTGGTAGTTCAGAGAGATATCCACATCCAGTACTTTGCAGGACATTAACAAAACGTAAAACTTAGAACATTAAAATTGTTGCTGCTGATGTTAAAATCCCCTTTTGTACTTTAAGCAAAGAACATCAGCTAGATTCATAAATTTGCCAAGACGTCGTACGATACTGGTATTGTGTTTATGTGGACCAATAAGAAACAAGAATTTTGGATGAACTTAAAACTACGTCCGTTTTTTTTGTGTGTGTGTGTGTGTGTGTGTAATGATTACTAAAAGATATGTGTTGATGTAATATTTTTAACTTCCCCAGCTTCATTTTCTTTTTTGGACTGAAAAGTTCAGTTTGACTGTATAGGTCATGAATTTCTTTTAAATATACCCATGACAGTAATTCATAAAGTGGGCTGGTGCCCCCTGGTGTGCTGTGAAAGTACTGCAGGTTTGCTTATTTGTATATATACTGAATTAAAAGTGGTAAAAGCAGCTGATTAGTTTGTGATGTGACTCATTACTCTGATCTAAATTTACCTCTCTTGTATTGAAGTTTGTATCCCAGCGTCAGGCGGGTCACATTTGCCTTTATGTACGACTAAATGTTTTTTTGTTTTTTTTTCTGGAGGTGTGGTTAGAGTTTGGTGAATGATATCGTGGGATCTGGGCTCTACCCTCTGTTCTGTTTCCTTTGAAGTAAAAGGCTTTTATTGTGCTGAATAAATAAAGAGGCTCCCCCTTTCCCTGAGTGGGTTGGTGGTGGTGAGAGGGGCGGCAGCTGTGAGGCAGCCTGCCCTGCCCTTTACTCTCTGCCAAGTCACTTACTCATACATGACCACCATTAACATGGTCTATGAGAAACATGAGCCAATAGTTGCAGCAGGATGATGTATTTACTGTAAGGATGGCATGAGTAATTGCGTAGATTGCATGGAGGCAGGACTGTGGAAAAAAAAGAAAAAAAGCTTGTGTTTGATGAAGTGACTCAGGCTTTGTTGTGACAGGTGTGTTCTATTTACAGCCCAGCTCTGGACCAGGTTATGTACGAGATAAGAGATCAACAGGTACAAAAACTCTATAATGACCAACGATTTCTCTGGAAAGAAGCTTCATCGTTCCCGGGAGATCCCTCAGACCTCTGTACATCTGAAGTCTTTCCTTAATGAGCACCAGTAATAAATAAGTTATTAGAAACTTCTGCTTTTCACTGCAAATAAAAAAAAACATTTTATTTTTCTGTAAGCAGCAATATGTGATCTTAAACAGGACACCAATTTGTACATGTTGACTCCAGGTCAGTTTGAGCCATTTCCTCTTTTATTTTGTTAACATTTTGTTGCTTGTGTTTTGTATTCAGTTCTACTTTCACCATCTTATCACTTATGTGAGTACGTTCAGCTGTCTTCTCACCTGCTGCCTGGTCCCTCGTTATTTGCTGTGTATAAATTGTCCCACTCTCCCTCTTGCTCTGTTTTTTGATCCAAATTGTCTCTTACTCAGTTAACAGAGCTGGTTTTCAGTGTACCTCCCTCGCTCCTGGGTACTACTTTTTCTGCCACACAACTGCTACCTCACAGTAGCTGTTTCTTTGATTTTTCTTTTTAAACTGACATCACTGAAGTTAAGTTAGACACAAGCTGTAATCCAATTTATGTGATGCCAACCTGTACCACTGTGTGACAGGCAAACCTGTGTTTAACCAGGTGAAGCCTCTTGAAGAAACCTGAGGTATTAAACAGATACTGCAAACGTTAACAGGACAGCAGCACTTGATGGTAAAGATTAGTTTAATATTCCAGAGTCTATTTTGTTTTTTAAAAAAGAACCTTTGAAACTAAATGTCAGATAGATAGAACTTTATTAATCCCTCGGGTAGATTCCTACAGGAAATTCAGTTTCCAGTAGCACAACACCGGCAGAAATTTGCATAGTAAAGAAATTAGAATAAGAAAATCCATCCGCTTCCAATTATCCTTTTTCGGGGTCGCTGGAGCCTATCCCAGCTGTCTTAGGGCGAGAGGCAGGTCTAAGACATACACAACCATTTGCATTGATGGGCAATTTAGAGTTTGCTGCCTGAATAAAAAATAAAGGGGAAAAAGAGAATATGAATATAAGCATATATATACAGAATATATAAAAAAGTAAAGAAATATACTCATTAGTGAGATGTAGCAGCCAAAATGCCGATTGCAGTTTTTCAACTGTTGCCAGTCTACTGCACAGTGGTCAGACACTACTGCTTAGTTGTCCCCGCCCTCCTTTGTCCTCCTGTTTCCCCTCCTGCAAGGAGTTAAAGATTTTCATTTGACGTGTGGGACAAAGGAGTTTTTAAGTCTGTTGATCCTAGACAAATAGATACAGAAAAAGTTGATACAGAAAATAAAAGCAGTTTTTCATCAATGTCACATCAGAGGAAGAAAACAACAACAACAAAAACCCACTGCTCAGGTGTCTTTCATTGTCTGGTTTATTACATTGTTTACATTCATATTAATATCAAAGAAGAAGACTAATACTTAAAATAAAAGCTTAAACTAAAAGAAAGAATGAAATAAGAAGGATTCAAAGACAAATATTTCATATAAACATATTTATCAGAATTAAATTAACATTCCTCATGAACGAGTGCGACTTTGCTGCTTGTTCCACTTTTACTTCCTGAGAGAGCAGCTTAAGCTTTCCAATCAACACTGACATAATGCTTTTAAAGCAGTGACACCTCAACCATATTTACCTCGTTAATGTAGAACACACACGTTTCAAAACTTTGAGTGTGATTTTGAAAAAATTGTGAGCTGGAAACCGAGAGTCAAACACTGAATCAAAGTGAATACACCAAATGGCAAAACATGGTTATACTTAATAAACACAACAATTAATCATTTAACAAATACAGTGAAATATAGTGTAGGTGGGATCTCTAACCAACAATGACTACAACAACAAACCTTAAATGGATCTTCTAAAATAGATGCAAACAAATCTATAGTATCCATGTCACACATATACAAGCATGATTAATGCCAAAGCATAGATCTTTGGATGGACTGTCAGAGTGAATCATGGTCCTCAGAACCAGACTAATCCTGAATTTACAGTTTTCCCAAATGTTTCTTTAGCTGCTGGTTACCAAGAGACTACTGTTTGTTTGTTTTCTCAGGGCGGTTGGTTTTATTTCAAACTAGCAACACTCAGAAAACAAACAAATATGCGAGGGGAACAGATTGTATTGTAATTGTGAAT
>VURO01049949.1:16471-29270 GCA_015108175.1 Pelvicachromis taeniatus | reverse complement strand
CTTAAATGCCGCTGGTCGTAGATGACGGCTGATTGGAAACAGCTGGCCGAGTGATGAGACGCGGGAGGCCCGACGACAGCGCAGAGGTGTTTTTTTTTTTTTTAGCAACGTTCCAGTCACACTCCATACCAATTGGTGGCGGTAATGCACCATTCAGTTGTTTGCCAACCGCCAATAAAATTTAAAAAGGAGAAGAAGAAGACAGCGCAGAGGGACTTCCGGGTCGAAGGTCGCCCGGCTACTATTGGAGACCGGCGTCCATCTGCGTGACATGTTTTCAAACCCGGCTCTTATTAGAAACCGGCGTTTAAAAGAGACCTCCGGTTATTGGAAGATATACGGTATATTACGTTGTACCCATACAGTTCTTGTCTCACTTGTGAGCACCTATGAATTTCAAGTGACTGAACAGCCTCAGAAATAAACACAAAATAGCTAATTTATATGAACTAGCAGATGCTAGATCACAAGCATCTGTGACCAGCTTTCATTAAAACTGGCAACATAAGAATGCACTCGGAGTCTTTAAGCACTTCCTGTTACCATGTACATCTACTGATTTGTGTCCCTGGAGAATTCCACCTAACCTTCTCAGCCGCCTTTCTTTCCATTTATTTACATAACACCTGTGTTCTGACAGTCCATGCTCACGTTTACTGATCTGTCATAAACTACAATTTTTGACAAAGTGAGGCGAGCAGGCTGAAAGGATGGGAAGAACTAAAGTCTTTTCAGGTCATTGTTCAAGACTGGCTCATTTTCACACATTCTTTCATAATATTTTTACACTTACGTTGCATTTTCCTTTGCTCTTTCCTTTTCTTTTTTTCTTGTTGATTAACTAAACAGTTTATTGCGTTCAGATCTGCTGGGTTTAATAATTATTCCTTTATGGATGGAAAAGTGTGTGTGTGTGTGTGTGTGTGTGTGTGTGTGTGTGTGTGTGTGTGTGTGTGTGTGTGTGTGTGTGTGTGTGTGTGTGTGTGTGTGTGCGTGCGTGCGTGCGTGTGTCTTAATATTTTTATAAGCTAAAGAGTTGATATTAATTGATTTCATCGCACTTATTATTTAGAGATTACAAGTTTAATGTGCCATGGATTTAATTACAGTACTTGGCTGTGCGCTACATCACATGCCCTTTTTTCTGTAGTGCACAAGCCATGAATCTTAGACCTTACAAAAGGGAGTGTGTGTGCATGTGTGTGCGACAGAGGGTGTAGCAGTGGGGGTGTGCATTAATGGTGCCATGGATACAGTTAATTATTTGTTTAGATTTGGGCAAACAGTAACCTTTTAAAGTATGCTGAATTAGCTTTTAGCAGTTTCTGTTTGCAGCTATCTGCAAGCAGCCGAGTCCGTCGCTGGTTGTTAATTTTTTGCTTTGTGTTTGTCACTTTAGTGCAAACAGTTAAGTGGTCAGGCTGATTCATGGTTTAAAATACAATAATTCCTCCATGGATATACCGCCAGTCTCTGGATGTTTGACTAACAATGATCAGGAAAGCTGCAAAATGTTAACATATAGCCCAGTCCTGAAGTGCAAATGTAAATGTATGAACCACACTAGAAAGCAAAAAAGCAAAAGAACTCGAAAGCAACCAACGCCCTCTTTCTGTATCACAAGCTGCTAAATGATGTTAACATCTGCAAAATAAACAGTCGAGTGTTCATTATGCCACAAAATATAAGAAACTGGGCTGAAAAACTAAAATTTGCCACCGATATTCACAGAAACCTTCCAGTACGTGTGTGTGTGTGTGTGTGTGTGTGTGTGTGTGCGTGTGCGTGTCTTACCTGTATTGGAGTGTAAGTCCTCGTTGTCTGACTCATTACCGTTCTGGAGGCTCATCATCATCTTCATCTTCTGAAGCTTCTGAAGCTCAGCCATGGCTGCAGCTGTCAGGCCTGAAACACACACACACACACACACACACACGGTTAGTGTCATCATGACAGCTCTTCAGGCTCACCGTCATGTTAAATCAATCAGAATTCAAATCAAAGCATCGGCTGCTTTCAAACTCATCAAGTTCAAGCATTTCTCACTGCTAACCAACCACAACCCTCGTTACAGCATCCCCGGACCTCCCAGGTCCTACCTGCCTTTACCCATGATGCCTTGCAGCAAGCTGGGACATACACACACACACTCCCACTGGCCGTCGCGGTCAAATTTTCTTTTCAGTGTGAGTGTTTTACTGAAAGGTTTCAGGGTGTGAGCGCAGTCTCAGGAGCCTTGGCTCTGATGTACATTCACTGATACAAATGCACATGCAGAAAAATGTAATACACATACACACACAGATACAGGGAGAACACACCCCCACTGCCACACACACACACACACGCCCTTTTGTATGGCCTAAGATCCCCGGCTTTGTGCACTGACCTGGAACTGACTTCTATACACAACAACCAGCAGAGTGAGAGAGATGACCCTGTGTGTGTGTGTGTCTGTGTGTCTTATTGTGTAAAACCCCTATTATGTGTGTGATTGTGCACGTGAGCTTTTGCATTGTGCTGAGTGTGTATGTACAGTTTGCTTTCATGTATAAATGTGAATGTGAGGGAATGCATGCATGCTTATCACTGCGAATCGTGTGTGTGTGTGTGTGTGTGTGTGTGTGTGTGTGTGTGTGTGTGTGTGTGTGTGTGTGTGTGTGTGTGTGTGTGTGTGTGTGTGTGTGTGGAGGTCAGTTGGTTTTGCCCTGGTCACGGTTGACAGCTTTGGAGGAATGTCCATTACACACAGTACAGTTGTCTGTAAGCTATAAAGAAAATAAGATAGAGAGATGGAGGGGAAAACGAGGGAGGACAAAGGGGGGAGGGGGTTGTTTGAAATTTAATTTAAAGCAGGATGGAGGGATGGATGAAGGAGGAGGGGGAGGTTTAGAGGAGAGGAAGTTGTGTGCAGGTTAAACCAGACCTGATCTTTAATCAGTAGAGATAGTAACTAAACACATCATGTACTCCTAACAGGTGGGGTTGTTTTCCAAAGTGAAGCTCCCCAGCAGCACATAACACAGTTATCTCTGGGTCCACCAGCTCAACATTGTGTGGACGTGTATATGTAATGCTTTAATATACAAATATTTATCTCCACAATTCAGAAGTGTAAAAAAATACCAAACAATTTTAATTGAAAATGTAAAAAGTTGGTCATAAAGAAGTACATTTCCTGCACAGGGTATTTGAGTGAACCCATGATTGTTTCATTGATTAATAGATAGAAAGGGTGAGCGCTGAGTCTCCTAGGAGACTTCTCGGACTGTAGTTTATTTGGTAAAGTGAGTCCTTTCACCTTCAAGGTTATTTTGAAGTTTAAAGTTATTAAATTTGCAGTTGCAGTTATAAATACGCATAAAACTCATCAACGGGAATTTTTTTTCTATCCTGTAACTCATATCTGCTTTTCTAATTTCACTTTTTAACTTGTTCGATTCCTTTTTGTATTATATTCACTTTTTTTGTTGTATTATTTATTTAGATTCTTATTTAATGACGTCCGCTGTGGACTCTTAAAAAGCAGTTAGAAACTTTTGTATTTAAACTGTTATTTTAAAATTACCTGTTTATTTTATTGTGTCTATTTATTTTATTTTTTTTCCTATTATAGCACTTAACATACTTATTTAGACTACACTTTCTGTGTACAGGACTGAAAAGTGTCTAATAAATACACTTTTCTTACTTAATTTTACTTTATTATCAAAAAGTTGTCAAATGTTAATTGTGTAAAACATTACAAAAACATTGAACACAATAAGCTTAAGAAGACAGAAACCTTATGGAGCTATTTTGGCTATTCTGTCATTGCTTATGCTTTTACCCAAGAGTTTATTACCTTTGAATAAATACAGTGCATTTCATCTTATCCTGTTGTTATCCTATGAATTTACAGACTAAAAGAAAAAATAATAGATTATTGAAGAAAATATATAATAATAATATTTATTATACTATAATAACATAATGTACAATCATGAAATAATAATGAAAATAACCATTGGCTGTAGCATTAGATCAATTTTGACTAATAGGTTTTCACACTTTTATAATATATAATGTAATGAAACACTTGTGAAGGGAATTATTCTCTGACATAAAATTAAACGGCTTTTTATTTATTAAAAATAATTAAAAATGTGACATTTAACTTACGTAAAGCTCTCGAGAAATGTAGTAAATAAAATAAATACAAAAATCCCTAAGTTCAGGGCAAGAGCTGTAAAGGCTGGACATCATAAAAGCTTTTGGACTTAAACATGGACTCGGTGATATGAAAAAATATTTATGCATTTACATATTTGTCAATTCCAGGTTTTTAAAAATGTTGCACGTCAAAGAAAAACAAAACTTGGGCAAAGCCAAAACTGAAATTCAGCAAACAATGAGTCGGACTGTTAATCAGTCCAAGAAGGGCAAAAACAACAGAGCGAGCAGAAAGAAAGACAGAGGACTATTCAGAGAGCCTGAGGGAGAGTGACCAGACGTATTGTCTGCTGCCTGCTGAGAGAGGAGGAGGAGGAGGATGAAATGAAGAAAGATGATGGAAAAAAGAGGGCAAAAATAAGTTTTTTTTTCTTCAGTGGACGCCATCAAACTACTGCTCAAAAACACTAAAGAAAACACATGATCCTATATTAAATCATGATTTTCCATGATTTAAAAAAAAATAAATCCTGTATAAATTAGAGAAATAGCCTTTGTAATTTAATATAAACAACTGATATGTTTGTATTATTAATCTTTCATTTAATGGGTGAAATACCTTAGAGATAGTTTAAGGGGATAAAGAGAAGATGACCAGACTTATATTAGAAAGAATGAAGAAAATATAAAGAAAGGCCCAAACAGAGGAAGGGAGTTTGAAAATGAAAAACAGGAGATTGGCGTGGGACTGAAAGTGGGACTGATAAAGGAAAGAAGGTCAGACACAAAAAAATGTGAAAGGAAAAACTTGCTGTTTTATGGAGGAAAGGGAAAGAATAAAGAAGCACGCAACAAAACTATATTAAGGAAAAGATTTGAAGATAAATATGAGGCTCTTTACACAGGGCAGTGTCACTGTATCCACCACTTTGGTTCAAACAGTAGTGTACAATTATTAGGTGAATAGCCACAGGATGAATCCTGATGACTGACAATTTTATACCAATGCAACAACGAGGTTACCGTATATCTTCCATTAGTAGCCTGTCTCTTTTACACGCCGCTTTCTAATAAACGCCGGTTTGAAAACATGTCAGGACAAATAGACGCCGGTCTCCAATAGTAGCTGGGCGACCTTCGACCCGGAAGTCCCTCCATGCTGTCTTCTTCATTTTAAATTTTATTGCCAGTTGGTAAACAACTGAATGGTGCATTACCGCCACCAACTGGTATGGAGTGTGACTGGAACGTCGCTCAAACCCCCCCCCCCCCCAAAAAAACCCCTCTGTCGCTGTTGATGGTCCTCCCGCGTCTCATCACTCGGCCATGTGTTTCCAATCAGTCGTCATCTACGACCAGCCTCATTTAAGCTGGATGCAGCGACCATCGAAGTGGGATTATTACACTGAACTGGAACTGTCAGCTAGCGAACCTGCTAACTTTTACTTCCTCTCAAGGAGAGTTGGATGGAGAGAAGTTTCGGGGAGCACCACTCGTGCACTGGGCTACCACAGACAAGGAGACACTTGGGAGCAAAGGAGGAGCACAATTGGGAACTGCATTATTTGTGAACTGTTGGAAAACGTTTTGGAGCACTGTAAATAAACGCTCTTTTCACCTCAGTCTAAAAACCTCGCCCGGGTCCTCTTACCCTCTCACTTCCGCGACAATTCTGAGAAGGGAATAAAAGCCTGTTTCCAATAACCGCCAGTCCATTTTAAACGCCGGGCCGGCCGGATAATTTTTTGAATAATCCATTCTACTAATGGAAGATATACGGTAGTTTTGTTGTTGAATATTTTGATGAAACCGAATGCCATTAAATTTTTTCCCCAGGGAACAGTAGCAGGAAAAACTGTGACTGAGAGAAGCTCAAAATCACTAACAAGTAAGTTTTTATGATCAGGTTTACATTTCAACCTGGGTCAGCAAAAAAAGTCATTTAGATTTTCACATTAACCTCATCTAATGTTGTAGTATAACACTAAAAATATAGTTCGTTAACATGGTAAACAACTCATCAACATCAGCATGTTGGCACAGTGAGAAAAGCATTTATTTTTAAAGCTACAAAAAGCTGTTGGCATGGTACTCACCAAATTCTGCATGATTTTTACCCGATACATACATCACCATGTAATCAGCATACATCTGAACACCAGCTGAGAAAAGTCTTTTATATATAAACTAAAAAAGAGTGGGCTGAGAACGGACCCCTGTGGAACACCCGTATTAGAGGTCGGAAATTTTTCACATTTTTCTGATTAGAAAGAAAAGATTTAAACATTTGTAATGTCGATGAATGAAAATGTCATGATTTAATGTATCAAATGCCTTTGCGTAAAAGAGTCACTGTAAAGAAGTGAAAAAATTACTTTGATGTTGAATTCATCAAAAAATGTTGCTGCTTTTCTTTGAATATAAATGAACTCTAATCTAATGTAGACTGGATTTTTCTTCCTTACATCTCTACAGACCTATTTTCTCCAGGTAAACATCTTACTGCATAACCGCAAGTTATTTTAAGTATTTTAAAAGAAACCTGGTCTGTAAGGTCTCTCACAATCCAAAGACACGCAGTTGCTGGGGTTAGGTTAAGTCATGTTTCTAAATTGCTCATATGTGTGAATGGTCCGTTTGTCTCTCTGTGTTAGCCCTGTGGCAGAATGGCAACCTGTCCAGGGTGTACCCCACCTCTTACCCTGTGGCAACTGGGATATGCTCCAACCCCCTTTCACCCTTAATTGGATAAATTGACTTATTATTCATTAACAGTTGTCTTCTGAGATATTGAGATATTTTGTCCTGTACTTGTGGGCACAAGATCAGAATGTAAACAAGTCACTTAAATTTTGTTGCGTTGAAAGTTGAAGTGAAGATGTTCCCTTCCAATTTTTCAAATTTGAGAATGAACTCTTGGGAATAGAAAACAGAGAGAGGTACAAGGGGATGGGGTTAAAATAGAAAATGGAGTCCCTCTGTGGGGTCAGGACTGCATTTACACATTGATTACTCTGAGGAACACCTTGACACACACACAGTTGCATTTACAGATACAGGAAACACACATAGGCGGACATGCACACACATTTGATCTCCATGTACACACACACTTGGACACAGAGTCAGAACGCCCGCTCCGCCTCAATGCAACCAGAAGACGATCAATAGCAAAGGCAGAGCCACAATACTGTTCTCCATCATGACTATCACACACACATGCGCACGCATACACGCACACACACACAGCTCTCTCCCTTCCTCTCTCAGATCGATGGCTGTCCGCTCTGTCCACGGTTACCGAGCATCGACCCCCGTCCCTAATGGCGACCACGAAACCTTGGGAATTAGTGTGTGATTGATTGACAGACTGCTTCAAAGGCACACGCATCATATAGCCTCCATGTGTGTGTGTGTGTATAGGACAGAGAGACGGAATATATATTTTATATATTGTCTTCAAGTGTGTGTGTGTTTCAAGCATTCCCCTGTGGGTTGTCTGCACATCGTTTACCCATCTCTTTTTTCCATCTTGTGCATTGTAATTCTTTCCAAAGGACATACGGTGGAAAGGAGAAGAGGAGAAGAGATGAAGGAGGAGTGACAAAACAATAAGTACAGAGCAGATTTCAATAGAGAAAACAGTGAATCATCAGCATAACTTAACAAAGTCAGGACTAGATTGTAAGAAAGCGCAAAGATTTTTCCACCAGCACGGAAATGATATTAAACTTTTTACTGACCAGTTAAAATGGTCAAAAGTTTTCATGTTTTCATTTTTTTATTTTAGCCATGCTAATGTCAATGTTGTAAGCTGTTTCAACACTTTTATTAAGGTCAATATAGCCAAATCTCTCTGTACAAAGCTGAAAGAGTCCAAGTTTAGTGTGTGGCATGCTTTAATAGGCTACTGTTTGGTATGTGAAAATACACCATTGTGCTTTTATTAGATCTTATTTTTAATTTAAAAAGTGTGTCCTATGTTACAAAATCCATTTATTTGATTCATTTACACCAACTAGCCACAGCAATGAAACCACAGGGAGGTAATGTTAATCACAGTGATATATCCTGGTACAGACAATATCAAAGATGGAAAAAGCTGCTGGGTCTGACAAATAAAGACAAATGGGAAGCTTCTTAAACTTGCATTCTTTTTAATAGCCACCAGAGGGCATTACCTGTGGTGCCAATAAGACTTACAGTCTGATATAAGTCAATGGGAAGAACAGGTCTCTTAGTTGACCTAAGTAAACGCTTTCCAAATGACTTGTGATTGACAAGTTAGTAGCCAATGAGCATGTGGTTTCACAGTCAGATCTGACTCTCTTGCAGTGTTCAGGGAGCATGCAGATTGGCTGCAGATTGTGGCACCTGGTACGCTCACTGGCTTTCATCCATACCACCCTGAGCACACCTGATCTCATTAGATCTCAGAATCAAAGCAGGGTCGGGTTAGTACTTGGATGGGAGACCACCTGGGACTACAGTAAGCTTGAGGCGGCTGTGGCTCAGGCGGTACAGTAGCTTATCTACTAACCGGAAGGCTGGTGGTTTGATTCCTGGCATGATGAAGTTTCATTGGGTAAGATACTGAAACCCAAGTTACTCATGATGCATTCAGTGTGTGTACGTTAGGTAAAACGTTTGAATTGACTGTGTGTGAATGGGTAAATATGACATGTTATATATGTGACTTGACCCTATTCAATTAGAAAACTGACATAAGAAGCAGTCCGATGATATTTACCAATTATATTTATTTAACATATGCATGGCGGTAAGAACAAGACAGGCTGGTACACACATGTCATAAATCCAACAGTAATTCTGCTTAAGTGCATTTTTTCTTGCACAGGGTAAGTACATTTCTATGCACATATTAGTAAATGAAGACCTTGTTCAAGCTATTATTGTGGCAGCAAAAGGAAAACCTCTCCAGTATTTAACAGGGAGTCTTAATGTTAGGATCTGTGTAAGCATCAAGAATAAAAACTATGATGTCATAACATCACTCCAACTGCAAGTTCTGTAAAATTGTAAATTTCAGATATTCATATTCGCTGAATATTTCCTGAATTATATAAGTGCCAACAACAAGTTGGGATTTGGGTTGCACGCAACCATGAGGATTGTTAATTCCAAATAAAATCTGATTTTGTATTTAAAAAAGTAAAAAATAAAAAAAGGTCTTGTTGTCATTAGTCCTTTAAACTTTCCTTATTGAAAAAGCACCAGCAGAAAATCCAAAAGCACTTTAAACTTTTTGCAAGACAAAGTTCAATAAAGA
The DNA here is from genome assembly GCA_015108175.1 of Pelvicachromis taeniatus. Classification (NCBI taxonomy): domain Eukaryota; kingdom Metazoa; phylum Chordata; class Actinopteri; order Cichliformes; family Cichlidae; genus Pelvicachromis; species Pelvicachromis taeniatus. Next base: position 19,828 of record VURO01049949.1, on the reverse strand, counting down.
CTTATTACTCATCAATTAGGTAACGAGGACTGGGTGGGTTTATTTTAATTGACTTTCAGCTTCATGCTACATTTCACATGCTACACCCAAAACCTGCTTCTAAACACAAAACTTTAAGTCCATGTCCTACATAATACAATAGTTGGACTAACTCCTTAGCACCACAGCCGTCATCACAAACATGTACCTTCTTTAGCAACTGAAAGGCCTTTCTTGATAAAAGCATCCACCACATGGCAGGCAATATCCTAAATGAGATCTGACAGTATCCTCCACAGTGGGTCTGGATGGTCTTTAATAGCTTTGAGTTTGTTGGTGGAGGCCGTTGGGTGATATTCAACAGTCCTGAACCCCCCTCCTGAGCTCGCGTGAAACCCACCCCATTTGGCTGCGGTTGTAAATATTTAATCCACTGCACCTACATCTCTGACGAAGTGCTCTGAATGCGCTCTTAGAGATGGAGTGACACTTTGAATAAAACAAACAGGAAAACAGAGAAATTGCTCTTTGTGTTCTGAATTTAGAAACACACTGTTCTGGCTTTTTTTGTTTTCCCCTTCCCTTTCTTCCGGCGAGCACTTGAGAGTGCCAATTTACAAATGCAGTCGATTGCTCTTGTGCTGAGTCAAATAGATTTCAGCTCAGTACTCTGGCACTTAGGTCGCCCATCTTTAGCTCTTACTGAATGTTCACGATGCCCATTTGCAGCCATTTTGCAGCCGCCATTTTGTGCTATTTCAAATGGAAATAGACACTAGCTGAAGAGTGATTGTTTTTGCAAAGTCTTTGACTTTGAACAGTTCAAACTAGAAGGCTTGGGGATTGCATTTGTTCTCCAGAATCAATACAAACTTTTCCATTAGGTTTCTTTATGAACTGTTACAGCAACTGGGTTTGTAGGTCAGGGACTTTAGTCCAAGAGAAACAGGATCTGACAGCCCGTTGAAGACATTTGATGTAAACATTGGGTAATATAATGAAATCCAGAAATAGGGCTCAATGATTATTTATTTAACACTATTAAAGCTTGGGGTTCTGTTGGCTAATAAGAAATTCAAAAGTTTTGAATTTTATTGCCTATTCGGTCAAATGCTCAATGGTAGGTCAGCAGGTCTAATAAAAAGGAGACTATTGGTTGGTATGAGCCCAGAATACTTTGACTCTTGGGAAATCTGTCTTTGACATTAAGGGCTCATAAATGTTAAAATACAATATGAGTGCAGTTTAGGTTTCTGTTGCCTGTTCAAAGCCAGTTGTTAGGGTTTACCTAATAAAGTTAGCGGTTTAGAGGTTAAAGGTCAGAAGTATAAATCAATGATTATGGGATCTGATGCCTCATGAATATTCATAGGGACTTGACTGTTTAATTAGATGAACAATTTAAGCAATCTAATGCCTAATAAAGCCACCAGTTAGAGCTTTTAGTCCCTAAAACCAAAGCAAAGCTAAAAGTTTAAACTTTGATTCACTAACAAAAGTCATTAGTGATGATGTGAGGCTCTTTACAAGTAGTAAATGTTAGTCCACCTTATGCCCAAAAAAGAAATGTTTAAGAATATACATCGCCTATTAGTGATGGTTATTACAGTTTCCGTTAACTATTATGTTCTGTTAACTGTTCAAGTCGATGTCTGTGTTGAATTGCATGTTGGTGTGAATGATTTGTGTTGAATGTAGTGAAGTTTGTGGACTCACTTTCCTGTTAAAAGTTAGTAGTTATGATTTCGGTTTCATAGTCATGTCTGTAGTTACAGTTTAGAGCAGCGGTCACCAACCTTTTTGAAAGTGAGAGCTACTTCTTGGGTACTGATTAATGTGAAGGACTACCAGTTTGACACACACTTCTGAAATAACAAATTTCCTCAATTTAACTTTAATTATATGTTATCATTAATAATTAATGATATTCATCTATGTAAAGACACTGATTATGGCAACTGTTTCCGTGGAGACCAGCTAGCGCTGATCTAATATTTCAAAATAACATTTTTTTTATATATTATCTCTAACAAATTGACACCAATGCAATTGTGATTAAAAAAAAAATAGCAACAAAAAAATAAAAATAGATGCAGCTTACTGGTAAGTTGTTATAGTGAGCTATTTTTAGAACAGGCCAGCGGGCTACTCATATGGTCCTTGCGGGTAACCTGGTGCCCGCGGGCACCATGTTGGTGACCCCTGGTTTAGAATAAACTGTCAACAGTTGGGATTTCTAAGGATAAATTGCACCGGGTTCAGCTGGCCTTTAAAGGTGATATAGCTTCTTTTGCTAAATTAAATAAGTTTATGGTCCTATGGTGTAATAATAGTAGCAATTAAACTATTTAAAGTTAGTGCCCAAAAAGAAAAAAAAAATGTCAGTGATAAATAAAAAATGTTTTTTTTTTAAACTTACTATTTCAATAAATTATTTTCTAGTAAAAAAAAATCTGAAATGGTTTAAACACTTTTAAAAAGCAGCTTTCTGTGGATACTCATCCTTTTAGACTGTTTAAAAGGATTTTTGTTGTGAAGCACTTTGATGTTTATCTTTAAAGGTGCTATAGAAACAACATTTTCCTTACTTACTTGCATACTTATCAGTGCAAGTTTGCATGAATAAATAATGAAAAATAATCCTCATTTATCTTATGTTGGGTGTATGCGTGGCACCTGAGTTTACCTCTATCTGAAATAAGTCACCCACTGAATAAGCTAATTTTCTTCTGATTGGCTGATCCACGCAAACAGCAGATGTGACGGGGAGGTGGGAGGGGCTTCTGTGCTCCCTGTGTGCTTGAGATGCCCATATTAAAGACATTCTCCCTCCATGATGCGCATGACAGCCTGAAACTGAGTGTATGCCACACACTGACCTTATTACTGCAAATTTTTGGATATGGTTAATATCTGCATCACCACTGTAACTGTATATCTGCCTGAAAATAAGACAGGACATAATAGGCCCCTTTGTCAGAGGCGCTGGCTATCGTCACAGGCTTTTATGAAGAAAGAGTGATAAAAAAGTGATGCAGCAGGAGGGAAGGATTAAAAAGAAAAAACTTAATGTCACCTCAGTCCTCCTCAGACTTACTCCCTCTCTCTCTCTCAATCTCCCGCTCCACCTCCTTCATCTCTCCCTCTCTCTCTCTCGCTCTCTCTCGCTCTCTCTCTGCAGGTGCACATAAGAGTCCTCAGACAAGTGTATTCTTTTCAGGACAAGATTGAAAGCACTTCATCTGTAACCTACACAGAGTGCTTGTAAGTGTGTGTGTGTGTGTGTGTGTGTGTGTGTGTGTGTGTGTGTGTGTGTGTGTGTGTGTGTGTGTGTGTGTGTGTGTGTTGGCAGAGACAGGACTGGATTTAAGTGTGCTC
>VURO01049948.1:5440-20179 GCA_015108175.1 Pelvicachromis taeniatus | reverse complement strand
CTGCATGAATGCCTCAGTGGATTTTGAGCAGTGTTTAGGGTCGTTGTCTTGTTGAAAGATCCAGCCCCAGCCCAGCTTCAGCTTTGTCACTGATTCCTGGACATTGGTCTCCAGAATCTGCTGATACTGACTGGAATCCATGCATCCCTCAACTTTGACAAGAGTCCCAGTCCCTGCACTGGCCACACAGCCCCACAGCATGATGGGACCACCACCATGTTTTACTGTAGGTAGCAGGTGTTTTTCTTGGAATGCTGTGTTCTTTTTCCTCCATGCATAACGCCCCTTGTTATGCCCGAATAACTCAATTTTAGCTTCATCAGTCCACAGCACCTTATTCCAAAATGAAGCTGGCTTGTCCAAATATGCTCAAGCAGCTCTGTTTGTGCTGTGGGCAGAGAAAAAGCTTCCTCTGCATCACTCTCACATACAGCATCTCCTTGTGTAAAGTGCGCCAAATGGTTGAACGATGCACAGTGACTCCATCTGCAGCAAGATGATGTTGTAGGTCTTTGGTGCTGGTCTGTGGGTTGACTCTGACTGTTCTCACCATTCGTCACTTCTGTCTATCTCCGATTTTTCTTGGTCTGCCTTTGAGCCTTAACTTGAACTGAGCCTGTGGTCCCCCCTTAAATACATAATTGGATTCACCTGTGTATGTAGGTCAGGGCTCACTGAGCTCACCGAGCCAATTTGAGTTCCAATAATTAGATCTAAAGGTTTTAGAATCAATAAAATGACATCAGTGCCCAAATGTATGCACCTGCCTAATTTTGTTTAAAGAATTATTGCACACTTTCTGTAAATCCAATAAATTTCATTTCACTTCTCAAATATCACTGTGTGTGTCTCCTATATGATATATTTAACTGACATTTTTAATCGTAACAACCAACGATTTATACAGGAAAATCATGACGATTAACAAGGTTGCCCAAACCTTCGCGTCCCACTGTATATCTGTAAATTTTTTAAAATATGTATTTTATCTATTTCTTTGTTGTTGCCTCTAGGAGAAAGCTCAAAGCGGACTTATCTGCAGCCTTTCCTTCCCTGTCTGCTGATGAACTGTCTGAACTCATCCCCAATAAAGAAGAACTAAATGTTGTCAAGATTTATGCACACAAGGGAGATGCTGTGACAGTTTACGTTCTCCATAAAAATCCAGTGTTCTTTGAAGTGGATAAAAAGCTTTTTCCTACAGGTAATAAAGCAGCAATGAACACACAAATATGGAATACACTTGGATGACTGATCTGTTTTTAAGTAACTTTTTATTGCCATGTTTCTTAGTGTATGTTCTTTGGCGATACCTCGCTCTCCTACCAGCGTTCAAGACATGGCCTCCTGTTCTTCAGAAATTGACTGGAGGGGCAGGTATGCTTTTTTGGGGGGTGAGGGATCAGTGACTCGTGTGCAAATGTTTTGTACATTATAGTTATGAGAGAATATTGTGCTTTTCCAAAGATCTCATGCTCCCGGGTGTGGTGGTGCCTTCATGTGGTCTCCCAGATGTGAAAAAGGGGGACAGCTGTGCTGTTACATTAGTGAAGAACAGGTATGTTATATTAAATGCTTTTGAAAGACCTTTCCTAAAAAATGTAAGTGTGACTCTGTCCTTCGGGTTCGTAGAGCGCCTGTTGCAGTTGGAACAGCTGCGGTGTCCACTGAGCAGATGCACAGTATGGGTATGAAAGGAAGAGGCGTCTGCATTCTTCACACGTACATGGATTATCTCTGGTGAGTCACTTTCACCTTTCTGTTTTTTGAATTGACATGTACATTATTGAATTGTTTTACATTTTTGGAAATATGTTTAGCGGCATTGTTAGCAAAAGGTTGATTAGTGTAGATTCATTAAACTGAAGGCTACAGCTGGCAGCTCCTAAGCTTAGCATTAAGACTCTAGCAGGTGCAAAGGTGTGTTTTTCTCCATAACTACGGCAGTGAATGTTTGTAGCTGCGTGTCTCTCATTGTTAGCCAAACTGGTGACCTGTGCTGGGTGTATACTGGCTTGCATCTCTGACAGCTGGGTTTTGGTTCAAACCTGCTTCTCAGCCTTTCTCCAGGCATGTTCTCCCTCTGCCCATGTAGGCTACTTCGTACAGTTCAGCGCTTGGTCATTTAGTTTTTTAGTGATTCTAAATTTGCCGTTGGTTTGACATATGATGCAAAAATGGGGGGAAAAAAAGTGATGTAAAACACAACAAGGACCACCTGACTTCTTTTCCTTATTAGGATATTCCAAAAGCAGTGACGATGAAGCTGACAACATTTGAGCATAGTTTGTTAGTGATGCACATTATGTCTGCCCGTTCTATTCTCCTAAACGCAACAGCTTTGAAATTTATCGAGGATACTTCAAGAATGAATTAATGACACTTTGGCTATTAAAAGTCCTTTTGACCTCTTGTCCACCCCATTCCTGTGAATATATCGGGAACACTTGATGAACTTCAGATTTGGCATAAATATTTATTTGGACTCAAACATGAACAAATTAGAGTTTGGTAAATTGTGGAAAATTTCCCGCAAATAAAAAGACATAATGAAATAATGACATTTCACATTCAACTGGATATTGCATTAGTGATGCTTATATTTAGTACCCGTCTATAATTTTTTTTCAATTATCTTCATTACACACAGTGCACTCACGGGACACTTCATTAGGTACACCTTACTGATTTGAACCCCCTGTTTTGTCTTCAGAACTGCCTCAATACTTTATAGCAAGGATTCAACCAGGTTGTGGAAACATTCCTCAGAGATTTCGGTTCATATTGATTTGTTGGCAGCACATCCGTGATTCAAATCTACTGTTCCAGCACATTCCGAAGGTGCTCTGTTGGATTGAGATCTGGTGACTGGAGGCCGTCTGAGATCAGTGAACTGTTCAAGAAAACAGTTTGAGATGATTTAAGCTTTTTTGACATGTTGCTTTATTTTCCTGGCAGCAGCCGTAAAAAGATGGATACCCTGTGGTCATAAATAGACTGGCATGGTCACCATCAACAGTCAGATAGATTGTGGCATTTAAACAATGATCTGTTGATACTAATGGTCCAAAAGTATATTAACAAAATATCCCTACACCACCACCATTAGCCTGAACCAAGGCAGAAGGGATCCATGCGTTCATGTTGTTTATGCCAAACTCTGACCCTACCATTTGAATGTTGCAGCAGAAATGAAGTCTCTAGACCAGGTGACACTTTTCCAGTGTTGTCCAATCTGGGCGAGCCCACGTGAATTTTAGCTTCAGTTTCCTGTTCTTAGCTGACACGAGTCTCACTTTTCTGGTCTTCTTCTGCTGTGTTGTAGCACGTCTGCGTCAAGGTTTGATGTGTTGTGCCTTTACAGATGCTCTTCTTTGTAATAAGTGATTATTTGAGTTAAGTGTTATCTTCATCAAAGGAGTCTGGCCTTTCTCCTCTGACCTTTGGAATAATGAAGGCATTTTGTATTAAATAATAGCTGAATAGTTGTTTCCATTAAAGTGGCTAGTGATTAGAACACTTTAGACATAAAGGTACTCATGCAGGTAAAAAGGACTGTATTTTGTGGGTGGTGAGTGTATCTGATTTGAGTTTATACACACATCTGTGTAAACTGCAAGTTGATTGGCTGGTGAGGGCAAAAAAGTCAAAAGGCTCTAATGCAGGGGTCACCAACCTTTTTGAAAGTGAGAGCTACTTCTTTGGTACTGATTAATGTGAAGGGCTACCAGTTTGACACACACTTCTGAAATAACAAATTTCCTCAATTTAACTTTAATTATATGTTATCATTAATAATTAATGATATTCATCTATGTAAAGACACTGATTATGGCAACTGTTTCCGTGGAGACCAGCTAGCGCTGATCTAATATTTAAAAATAAAAACTTTTTTTAATATATTATCTCTAACAAATTGATACCAATGCAATTGTGATTTTTAAAAAATAGCAACAAAAAATAAAAATAGATGCAGCTTACTGGTAAGTTGTTATAGTGAGCTATTTTTAGAACAGGCCCGCGGGCTACTCATATGGTCCTTGCGGGCACCATGTTGGTGACCCCTGCTCTAATGCATCTAATGCCAGCATCATATCCTTTTCAGGGCATTTGGAGATAAGTCAAGTCCTCCTTCTTTACCGGATGCAGAAAGCGAAGCAGATGGGGAGAACGGTGAGGAATGTGAAATCAGCGACAAAGAGGAGGAGGAAGTTGATAAGTGTGTGGAGGAGCAGCACAGCCCAGAGGAAACGGTCTCAGATCATGCCCATTCTGGTTTTGAGGAGCTGAGCCTAGTTGAACAGGATGAAGAGAAGGATGAAAAGAACAATGAGAAGGAGGAGGAGGAGACCCAGGATGAACAGAAAACACCACAAGGTACCAGATGTAATCAAAGTCTCTCATATATTTTTCCTTGATGTAACAGGATGATGGTAAGTGCAAGGATCAGAACTGTCATTAAGGAAAATTAAGTTAAAGATTTGCCATTAAATCACTTCCCACCAAAGTTGCACTGAATCTGCTTTTAATAATACCTCGCCAAAACCTCATAAATACTTTAATCCCTGATTCAAATCTGATTGACGTAATGACTACTAAATGGTTGCAGGGCAGGCTCAATGACTTTGAGTTTTTTTGTGAACATATGGTTTTGTTATGTTAGCTGTGAAATACTATTTTTTTGCATGCTCAGAGAAAAGTATGTAATCCACGTCATGCCTTGTTTTCACAGAGGTAATGGACGCCATGCTGTTGCAGTGCTTTCTTCATGCCCTAAAGAGCAAGGTGAAGAAGTCAGAGCTCCCTCTGCTGACGAGTACATTTCTCCGCAACCATATGTTCTCTTGCTGGTACCGTATAAATCACCTTTGTAAAAGTTCTAAGGGGAAAGGAAAATTATTACTGAAAACACCTTGTATTTTTCAGCCCAAGTGGAAAGCAACTTGATATCAAGAAATCGAGCTATAAAAAGGTATCATGTGTCCAGCTTGTGACATTGAACACATTATAGTGTGAAATGCATAACCTCATCAGTATGCATGTCTTTTCCAACAGCTTTCCAGGTTTCTACAGGCCATGGAGCAACAGTATAACATTGTGCGAGTAAAGGAACTCACCAAGGGTGTGGAGAGCATTGTGGAGGTGGACTGGAAGAATCCAGAGTGAGTCGAGGTCTTTTTCAAAATAAATACATTCTTTATAGGGATTCAAACTTGCAACCCACCCACATTCAGACAGACTAGCCCTGTGTTTTTACCTTTGTATTTCTGTAACCTTGTTTTGATTTTTTTCTTTAGACTGCGTTCCTTCAGCTTTCCCGAGGACACAGATGTTGAATCGACTCCGCTGCCGGATGGAGAGGACGGAGAAATTCCGTATCATCCTCCAGAGATCACAACTCTGTACTCTGTGTCTGCTCGGCTGGAGCCTCTCTTTCTGAATGCAAACAAGAGGTCTGTATGTTTTTCTAACCCTGCCTCTTCATGCTGCCTCCTGTTTGCATGGGTCGGACAGCAGGGGGACATAGCAGAGAGTTGGAGCTTGTGTTTCTTTAGAAGAAGACACTGAAGCCCAAGCAATTCTGGGAGAGCTGCTGATAATTGGCCTCAGCCTCTCACCAACCTGTGAACTGATAAGACAATATTTGTCTCACACAAGCTGAAGAATTCCTGGTCTTCAGCTGTGTCTGAAATCACACGTTTGAATGCGAATTTATTGCTCCGTCTATAGTTTTCAGGTAGTTTCCCTATAGGGACCCGTAAATTCAAACTTCTGACATTTTATTTTACAACTGTTATTTTTTTCACATTTAATAAATGTTATCCATTGTAAATTGGGGTTTTTGACAGGTTTTTTATTTGCTTTTTTTTCCTGTCTATGAAAAGCCATGTGTTACTAATAGTACATCATTAGTACCGTTTGGCTTTCATAGATCAGATGTAGGTAATTGTGCTGAAACAGAAATAGCTATTTTCTTGGACGATTCTGTGAACTGCCAATTTTCATTTTCTTTCTAAGAATTCTGACTGCATGTACAAGCAGCCTTTCTTTAATGCAATATATTATTTTCAACATAAAATATATTTTTAAACTTGACAATTTCCCCTCAAACTGCTATAAGTTACAGGATCTTCTCTCACTGAAACAACTCTGAAAATAAAGTGCTCAGCTACTGGAAAGAGGTACAAATAGAAAACAAGTTGCTGTGGACTCACCTTTACCAGACATGGTTTACCTTACCAAACAAAAGCAGGTGCAGCAGACTTGTATAACACAACAAACACCAGCTACTTACATCATTTTTTTAGCATGTTTATTAAATCAACAAACACCAGGATGTCGACACTTTTCTCTTTTTCACTCATCTAAATGTTTTTCCTCATAAGTTCTTTGATCCTTTGACTGCTCATACCGAGGTTTCTGTCGAAGCTGCTGGCTTGTGGCTCTGGATAGCTTTAGCCACTTTGTCATTGTGAGGTTCTCTAAAATGTCCATGCAGCTGGGTGAGGATGATTGAAGTGTCTCGTTAGGTTTACTTTGTGTCTTCATCGCGCTAAGGGCCACAGCCTCACACTAGTAACATGTGGCTGTGGGATTGTGAGCAACTATTTGCCTGCAACGCTGTGTGCGGTTTGCACATGTTGCACATGCATGAAGAGGAGAGGCTCATAATCGAACATACACGAGGCTGACTCGTGGGTCACCAGTCCAGGCCAAGACCACTGAAAATGTTCCTGATTCTTGTCCCTAGCTCAGTGAATGGGTGCATCTCTAGAAATGACACTTATAGGAGCTGACTGTAATTGTTGCCGGGCTGCCACATTGTGAAAATAAAAATTTGCAACTCATTACGCCTCTTACCCACACATCTATCTTCTAAATTGAAGATGGCAAGTTAACACAAATAAAGCAAAACAAAGTGAGATAATTGGTTTGATCTTCCTCCTAGTGTGCTTTGTATGGTGACCACTCATTGTGGGAAATGTAGCTTAGGTTGTAGTATCCAGGAACTTATTGTACAGTTGTGACAGGTGTTTGTTCTGATTCTGAAAAGGCTTCTTGTCTGAATTCTTGGAGGGCAGTGTAATTCATATAAAAAGAATAATTTGCAATATCCAGTGAAATGACTAAATGCTGAAACAGTCTTGGACTGAGTTATTTTAATAAATTTAAATTAGCTTCAGAAGCTACTGTGGAAAACCCACACTATTACTCCAAGGACTGTTTGTTTATATACTAATTAGCCAGAACATTAAAACCACCAGTGTAGGTCTACCAACACAGCTCAGTTAACCACAGGCAGTCAGGAGCATTTGTTTAAGTAACATCCTCCAGAACCTCAGAAAATCATTGTTACCAGAGGATTGCTGTCATTCATTTTACAACATGTTAAAGCGTGTCCGTGGTCTGTCTTAAATCCAGTTATCCCCATATTTCGGGTTGGCTTTTGCATATTTTCTCTAAGGCTCTCTATTTATTTTTAGTTGATATACACCTAACGTAAACTAATGCAGTCTAATACAACAACTCTACATCTGTTTTTCTGAGGTTAAAAACTTTTAGCTTGAATTTAAATATTTTGAGTGAACTGCTGATTCAGCTTGAAATCTACAGTTTCCTTTTGGTTGTGTTGCTTTACAGATGAGTTTATTTCCTCATACAAGAATCAAAAGAAAATAGGTATTTTTATTAAAGCTTAGGTAGCCTTTATACGTTTTTCTCATTCGTATTGATCGGTGGTACTAATGTGTGCTTTGTTGCTTCTATAGGAAAGGAGCAACACTGCATCCTGCTGAAGTAAGAAGTATTGTCACGGAATATGTGAAGAACAATGAGCTGGTGGATGAAAATAATAAGAAGTAAGAGGCTGTTCAAAACTCTAAGCGAGTTTGGGCGTGGTGGTGAACGGCAGTCTTACTGACTGTTAAATATAGAACTGACCTTAGCTCCCTTAATAACATTATAATAAGCTAAAACATTTAAATGTGACTTCGAGATTCAAAAAGAGATCTCATGTTTCCTTTTCTAATAAGGAAAAGGAAACATGAGATGTGGCTCATCTGATGTGAAATAAGTAAGTTATGAGAAAATAGAATATCTGCCACAAAGCTGGCATGGCTTAACAGAGCAGCATGTTCCCTTTTAGTGCCATCCGTCAAGCCTCACTGTTTTTCTCCTCTTTACTAGTTATGTGACCATCAACGCAACTCTGTGTGACTGCTTACTGGAGAAATCAGAGTATCAGGAGGTAGTCTCTCTCAAATGGGATGACCTCTTTAGCAGGTAAAGACAAACTTTTTTTTACAGTGCTGTGTACAACATTGAACATACTTGCCTTTTGAAGTGCGGTACCCCACCCACACTTAAAAATAGCTGTATTAGAAATAAAAATCTGTATTTCTGTAGCACTCGATAAAGGAAACTGCATACATATTGTATAGATTTACTGGTTTAAATGACCACACAATATCTTCAGAATCATGTTTACCAATGCAAATCCAATAGGGATCCATTTAATTGGCCCTAATTACTAATGTGGGCCAACATTGCCCGTCAGAAAGATTAAATAATCATCCTAATGCATTATTTAATCCTGGTCTGATCTGTAAATTTGTAACACATCAGTTAATGTAATTTGGGGATTGTTTTTGCTAGTTGATGATTTGCTTAGACCTTAGGTCTTTAATTTAAAAAAAAAAAAAAAAGGTTAATTGAATGGATAGTGCCATGTTTTCCTCATTTTAATGTTTTTAAAATGTCAAAACATTAGATTAAAAGGCAAAAAAACAAAATTTTGTTCATCTATCTTCATTTGTAGGACTGTGGGAAATAATTTAAGTTATCAAACTTCTCATAAAAGCTCCACTATGTTTACAAGAAATCATCAATTGATCCAAATCCACAGAACGTTGTTGCCACAGACCAAAGATGGAAAAGTCACCAACATCACTAAGGGGGCAGATTTTGATGGGTGGCTGCTCAGTCTGCTCTCAGTGGGCTTTTTCCTGTCATAGCCGAAAGGTTTGCACAAATAGTGCGTTGTGTATCTGCAGTTTTGAGAGAATTCACGCAGTGAAGTTAAAAGAAAAACTACTGGGAATTTTGGAAAGTACAGTTATTCTTCAATGAAATCTATATATTAATTAGTCAGTCTGTGCAGATTGTATTTTTATTATAATAAGCTAAAAAGGGTTTTTTTTAAAAGGGGGGGGTTGTTTTTTTTTATTTTTTTATTTTGCTAATGCTAACAATTAACCGTGTTTTCAACAGGACACTGGGAAGAATGCAGGAGTGCTATCAAGCTGTGTTTCCAGGGCAAGCACCTATAATAAAGAAAGGCCATATTGAGCCAATAGACATTTCTTTGGCTTCTCGAGGCTCAAACAAGAAGGTGATAATTTTTTTTTTCTCCAGTTTGGCTAATTCTATTTAAAAGTACTGATACAGATTAATGACTGGTTAAAAAGTGTGGTGAAATGCCTCTTATCACGTTCCACATCAACCAGATGCTGTCAGTAACAATCAACAAGTTTCTGGCAGAGTTCCAGCTGGACATTTGAACCACTTGTTTCAATTGGATGGTTTTTTGGCATCCGATTTTAAGCACAGTCCACTACTTTTCAGTAAAGCTGAGTTCAAGGCTTTGGGAAGGAGATTCAAGAAGCTTAATGTTTTGTTTTGCTGTGTGTTTGAAATCATTGTCCTGACGGAAAACTCAGCTGTGTCTAAGTTTTCCCTAGCTGTTGATTTGAGGTGAAGCTGATGAATTTGGAAGTAGTTGTCCTCCTTCATTATTCCATCCACTTTGTACAGTGTATCAGTATTGCTACCAGCAAAACAGCCCCAAAGCGTGATGCTACCACAACCAGCTGGTACAGTGTTTTTAGGGTTGAACACTGCACCTTTACTTTTCCAAACTTACCATTTGTCATTGTGGCCAAAGGCACAATATTAGTCTCATCTGGTCATAAAACCTTTCTCCAGAATTAAAAAGTATACTGTACATACCCTGGAAAAAGAACAGTTCAAAAAAGTCATTCAATCAAAGCTCCAAATTACCATGACACTCATGCCCATGAGAAGTGTGTGTAAACTTCTCACCACAAAAGTATATGCAAACTGCATGCTGCAGTGCTACGGTTTCAATATAATAAATTAATCTGACTACATGGGTTGTGAGAACAACCAGTCTTATACTTTTTTACACACGGTGTGTGAGCTCATTCAGTCACCAACGCTATTGAGTTTCTTTCTCTGGGAGCTATAAATCTTTGTGCAATATTTCGGGTCAATCCAGCTACTAGATATTTCATTATGAAGAAAAGTGGTATCCCCACACTCCAGCCAAGATTACTGTCATTGGAGACACATCATGTATTTGTTTTGTTTTTCGGGGTTTTTTTTGTTTAGTAATGAATGGTATATTATCGTGCATTTGGAAAAAAAACTTGCCAGTCCCCGCCATTTATACAGACTATATAGTAATGACCTCATGGGTTAACATAAATGATTCAATATTTAAATTATTTGTTTTGTATGTGCAACCTGTAGGTGACTTTGATAAAGAACCTGGAAGTCTACGGGTTGGATCCTGCATTTGTGGCCAGTGTTTTACAGCATAGAGTTCAGGCCAGCTCTGTCTTGCAGCCTGTCCCCGGAGCCAAAGACAGAGTCTTGGTCCAGATCCAAGGCAACCAGATTCAACAAGTTGGCAAATTACTGCTCGGTATGGACCTTTAGGAATTCAAGATATTTGAATCTTCTTTCAGTAGTTTATCATAATTCTTTCATCTGCACGAATAAAGTCATTGTGTCTTTTATTCTACTTTCAGATCATTATCAAATTCCTCGGAAATACATTCAAGGACTAGAAAAAGCTCCAAAGGGTGGGAAGAAGAAATAGTATTTCAACAAACTGTACCAGCTGTTTTTAGTGTTTAACTGTTTTAGTGTAGTAAACACAACTACAATAAACTCTTCACTGTCCATTAAATAAAGCTGATCTGGTGTCAAATGCTGAAGGTGGATGAATGTTCTCATTGCGGTTCTGCTATTGCTTCCAAATGTATTTCAGGATAAGGTTCCTGATGGGGTCAGCCAAAACGATCAGTATGTTTTTCCCAGTAAGGTAATTGGTTTCTGATGGCAAAAAAGAACATTGAGAGGAAACAATTTCCTTAGTTTTAGACAGACTGAGCAACACCTCTGTCGGCATGCATGTCCTAACAGCTGACTATATGCAGTTTTGTCAGCAGGCACACCGTTAAAGTGTCATATATTCAGCTGGAATAAGAAATCACTGCATGGTGTAAGAATGAACACCATTAAAACATCAGACTGTACAGCAAAAGTAACCAAAAAAACACCTGCTTTAAACATTTCTCTTTCTAGATTATTTGAAATTTAATATCAAACTCATAATCACGGCATCAGCAGCGATTATTCCTGGCCATAGGTTTTTTTTTTTTATTAAATTAATTTGCGAGAGACTCGTTAGTCTTATTGTAATCTTGTGCATACAGGCATTGCAATTAAACACACCACTAAAGAAGGTTAAACACTGGCTTAACACCTTTATTTAAATCCCTGCTGCTGCTTTCTGGACTAATTGACGGCAGACTGAGGAGGGCTGAGAAATGCATTCTAATTTTCTTTGTTAGATGAAAAGAGCAACACTGGATGACTTTGGAGATCTTGATCAAAAGTACACTATAATTTTATATTGAATTGTACTAGCTGAGTAGAGTAGTAAAGGTTGTTGTGGTTGTTAGGTTTAAAGGGAAAGTACAGCTGTGAATCATCAACATGGCAGTTTCAAGAAATACCCTTGAAGCTCTTAAGCAGGTGGCCCAGGACTTACATATGCAGGATTGTGCAAATGAGGAATAGGTGCAGGAATAGATGGAAATACTCTACAGTATGTAAAGCAAAAACAAAGATTGAACAATTCTAACACGTCAATAGGATGACCACCTTTATTCTTGAACACAGCCAGCTCTCAAGATTTCTTGTAATTTTTTAGGAAGTCTTCAGGAATATTTCCCCTGGATTCCTGAACAACATTCAAAGCTCTTCTTTTGATGTTGGTTGCCACTTGTTCCATTCTCAGTCATGATGATCGCACACACTGCTTCAGAAATATTGAGGTCAAGGCTCTGGGGACTGTCACTGTCTGGTTTTCCTATCCAAGCATGCTTTAACTGCACTTTCAGTGTGTTTGGGATCATTTTCATATTGAAAAATAAAGCTGTTGCCAATCGGATGTTCTTCCCCAGCTGGTTTTGTATGGTGGATCAAATTCGGACTGTGCTTCCATCAATTTCGACAAGATCTCCAACACCACAGACGATGATGTGAATAACAAATTTACCCCCATAAGTCCAGTTGCCACTAATTTGTTCTCCTTCTCCTGTTTAGGCTTTCCTTCTCCTTCCACTTGTCAATTTCTGTGTTTTGTTTTCTTTGTAGGATGCACTGCACGCCATGCTGAGATATGCTTTTAAGTTTTTGGCTAACAAAATGATTATTTATGTCATTTTTATGGACTAAAGAAAAGGAAACAAATTCTGTGTTTTTATAACAGGCTGTTATAAAACAATACCTACAGATGGCAGCTCTCTTGTCGTTCGCTCTGGTTCGTCCCTGCACCTGATGGGTATCTTTTTATGTTGAATGATTCACAGGTCAAGGTTTAGTGGCTTAACAAAAGCAAAAAACAAAGTTTATTTTGAAAAAGACCAGGCAGAAGACCAAATTAGTGAAAGAAGAAAGAAGAATTGAATTTCCAAATAAAAACTTCAAAAAGTTTCAGAACTATTGCTCAAGACCTTTTTAAAACTTTACAAGTCTGGCTTTGGGACATAGCGCGTTATCCTGTTGGAGGCAGCCATTAGAAGGGGGATACACTGTGATCATAAACGGATGGACATGATCACCAACAACGCTCACTGGTAAGTACAAGGATCAGAAGTGTTATTAATAAAAATGAAGTTAGACATAACATTAAATTACTTTCCACTGAAGTTATTCTGAATCTCCTTTTAATACTATCTTGCCAAAACCTCATAAATACCATTATCCCTAATTCAAGTTTAATAGTTGCAATTACCAAGAAATGGTTTCAGGGCAGGCTTGATGTCTTTGCTGGGGTTTTTTGTGACCATATTTTTTTTTTTTTTTTTTTAGATTAATCCAACTGTGAAATACCATTCTATTTATTTTTTTTGTTAATGACTAGAAAAAAATTACAAAATCCAAGCCATGCCCTGATTTCACCTGCTGTTGCAGCACTTTCTTCATGCTCTTATCGGCAAGGTGAAAAAGTCAGAGCTCCCTCTACTGATGAATCAATTTCTCCACAATCACATGCTCTCCTGTTGGTACAGTGAGGTTCACAGTAAAATTAATACAGAGGAAAGTCTGGCTATAGAAACGAATGTTGTGCCCAAATTGTGACATGTAAAACATTGTAATAAAAAATGTAGAACTTTGTCAGTACGAATGTTGTGTGTGCAGGTGAATGAGGGTAAGGGTGTGGCAAACACTGAGGACATTCTAGAAAGAAACTCAAACTTGCAAAACACTCATCTTCACACTGAGTAGCTCTGATTTTGTTTTTTTCATTTGTATTACTGTAACATTTCCTACCCAACAGATGTTGAATTGTTTCCTCTGCTGGATATATATATATAGCGAAGCGTATTCAACATCTGTTATCTGTTGCCCCCCATGGAGAAGAAGGCTGGAAGCCTGGAAGTTAGTTAGTCGGTTAAGTGAGGTGCAGAAAGACATCATGAGATGGATGAATGAAAAAGAGGTAGAACCAGATGTCTGTAAATGACACTCTAGAAACTACCAAACAAAAGCTCACAGCTCTGGCCGCTAATGCTGAAAGAGATATACCAAAAAAGCAGAAGCCAAGAGAATAAATGGTCTGTTCCCCAGCTACAAAAAAGAATAGAATAAGGGCATACCTACCCAGAGGTGAAACTGAGGAATACTGGAAGTACATATAGGTGAAAGAGGCATAGCACAACACCAACACCAAGCGACAGCACCAGGACATTACACGATCCACACTTACTGATCACCTGCCTGCGCCAGGGTTCACATAGTAGCTGGATGTAAAGATTTCCATCCTGGAAAGATGTAAATGGTTACATCGGGAAAAGGAAAAATAGAACAAAGAAAACAACAAAATAGGACAGTATTTATTCTTCCTCAGTTCCCAGATGTTGAGACGTGTCATCAAATTTAAAATGATCTAATATTTTTTTCTTAATATGGTTCAATCATTCATTTACAAGAGAAAGGGAGAGAAACTATAAGGAGGATAGATATTGAGATTGACATGCACAAACTGCTGGACCTACCCAGCGCTGCTTGTAATCTATGGGTGCCTGCCCATAGAAGTTGCAAAATAACATCTTAGTGATGGTTTCTCCACAGACATGCTGTTGTTAAGGATTTTGGAAAACAATCCAGAGCTTTGCTTATAAGGCTGGGGAAAATATTCCTCCCTGCTGGTTAAATCGGGCACTTTTAAGTCATAAATCTTTTGAACTGAACACATGGGATGGCACAAGTCCTGTTTGCTAGTATTTCCCATTTTTCTATTTTGTGTGAAACTGTCAAGCAAACATAAATAAATTGGGATACAATAACTTTCAATTAAGTTGGTATTTTTGCGGTGAATTCAAAACTGTAGCCGTATTTCACTTCGGTGAATTTACCACACCA
>VURO01049947.1:0-38320 GCA_015108175.1 Pelvicachromis taeniatus | reverse complement strand
ATATACATACATATACATACATATATACATACATATATACATACATATATACATATATATATACATATATATATACATATATATATACATATATATATACATATATATATACATATATATATATATATATATATATATATACATATATATATATATATATACACACACATACATACATACATATATATATATATACACATACATACATACATACATACACACATACATACATATATATATATACACACATATATATATATATATACACACACATACATACATACATACACACATACACACATACATACACACACACACACACACACACACACACACATACATACATACATACATACATACATACATACATACATACATACAGAAGTCAGTCTTAGTCAATAGGATGCAAGGAAATGAAATAAAAACAGCCACACAATGGGACTTGATCAAAATCTCTAAGTGACAGTGACAGTCTGTCCTTGAATTTGAGGTTTTAGCTCTGCACAGAATTGCGATGACTCATGGTGGTGGTGCTACGATCAAGTTTAAAAGTCGGCTTGGCCAGCAGCAAAATGATCGTAAAAGAATGTGCAAGGTTGGAGTCAAGTGCGTTCCTCTTGAGAGTAAACAATGACTGAACACACCTGCTCAGTATAAAAACCTGTGCAGACTGAGCTTACAGATAAAATAATTTCAGCACTAATCTCGTACAGCTTTCACTTTAGTGGTTTACAACTTTCTAAAGAAAATACAGCAGTGCGGTGACCAAAACAATCCAGTATTATTCTAATGAAACTAAAACAATATTTATTTATTTACTTAAATATATTTCTGGCCATTGTCACTTGTCCTGAGAAATACTACTACATTACACCCTTCCCCCCCCCAAAAAATAAAAATATATATACACACAATACATATGAACTAATGACCCACAAATTACTGTATTGTTCTTTATCATAGTGTATGAATTGGTGCGATATTCATAGTGTAGGCTGCAAAAAGCATTTGCATTTTGCTATTCACAAGAAGCGTCTGCTCGTGTAAATCATTTTCTAAATAAATCTCAGGACAAAAAACTGTTGATTTGCATAAAGCTGGAAATTTTTAGACAGTCAACTCAGAGAGGTCAGGTATTTATCAGTGTAGAGTTTAACAAATTCTCTTAATGGAAATGATTGAGTGCTGTGCCAGGCAGCCAATGCCCAGCTAAGGTGACCCAAAGGCACTGGCAGAATGCTTAATGAAGGGGAAAAAGGAAAAAAAAAGAAAATGTGGAAGGAAAAAAAAAAAGCAACAAAAATCAGAACAAAGCAAAAACACAGAGTAACTGCTACAGGCTAAAATGAATCTTTGGAGCTGGTTAAAATCTCTGTTCATGAAGTTATTGAACTGGCATGTTGCCCATGGCATTAGAAAGACTGGCACGCTCTAAAAACAAACAACGCTGCATGCCTAAGGTTTACCAAAGAGCACCTTGGCACTCCACAGCAGTACTGAGAAAACAGTTTGTAGATAAGGCTGAAAGTTGAAAACACAGCCCACATAAATGGTGTAAACGGGGCAATGTATACCAAAATGATAGCATCGTCCCAGAGGTAAGGGACAATGGACTTTGGGTTGTTTTGCTACCTCTGGGTATGGAGGGGTTGCCAACAGACGGCAGGAGGGAATAAACTGTGCCTTTTGGAGATGTTGTGGAATGACCTCAAGTCAGTCATTCACACCAGGCTGAGCTCAGGATGTTTGGCAAGGAAAAGTGGTCTAAAATGTCCCCTGAATGTTGGACATGTCTGATCTGCTGTTGCCTGTTTGAAGTTACTGCTGCCTGACCAGTTTTCAGCTGCAAGTCTATATTCCTCACAAGCACTGTGAATATTTGATAGGTATGTTTAATAAAGAGGTTAAGCAGACTGTGTTTGTCTATACTTCTGACTAAGATCAAAATCTGATGAGCAGGTCCTGCAGGAATTCAGCTGTGCAATGGTCATGCACATATCAGTTACAAAGTGCAGTAGATGCACGCACGCACGCACGCACGCACGCACTTGGGTAATTAAACACTTTTGTAGTTTTCCCTCTGTACACCACCACAGAGGATTTTAAATCAAACAATCAAGATGTGATTCAAGTGGTTACTTTTGAGGATTTCAACAATTTTAACTATAGTATTTAATTAGCTGTTTATGAATTACATTCCAAACTATAATTGGACAAAGTAATAACATTTTAAATATTACATTTTTTATTATTTAGACAAAAATCCTTTGCAGCCCATTTGACTGCCTACACTTTATATACTTCTCCATGTTTCTGTGTTTCCTCCCTTGAGATTCTCCGCTAGGTCTTCTTACTGTGGCTGCCTTCAGGTTTATTTTCAGTAACTGAAAAGGATGCTCTGCTAGGCTGAGATCAGATGACTGACTTGGCCATTTCTTTGCTTTGAGAAAGTTTCTTTTGTAGTTTCCTCTGCAGTATTCTTTTGGTGTAGCATTTGTCCGAATCTGAGCAATACAGCTTCAGAATGTATCCTGATACCTCTATCAGCAATCACATAATCAATAGGGATGGACAACTATCCCATAATACTGCCTACTCCATGTCTGACAGATAATGTGGTATACCACATTTCTTCGTTTGTTTTTCTCCTTCTTACTTTTCTTTTCCCATCATTCTGGTATGCTGATCTTGGATTCATTTTTTTTTCCAGAACTGAGCAGGCTCTTTTAATTTTTTCAGCAATGTTTAACCTGGCCTTCATATTTTTGAGTGTAACCAGTGGTTTGCAACTTGATGTCAACCCTCTGTATATTCAATTAAATTTTATGCAGCGCCAAATTACAACAACAGTCACCTCAAGGTCGCTTCATATTGTAAGGTAGACCCTACAATAATACATAGAGAAAAAAAACCCAACAATCATATGACCCCCTATCAGAAAGCACTTTGGCAACAGTGGGAAGGAAAATCTCCCTTTTAACAGAAAGCATCCTCCGGCAGAACCAGGATCAGGCAGGGGCGGCTGTCTGACGTGACCGGTTGGGGGGAGAGAAGCAAGACAGGACAATCCATTTGTAGGGTGTCGATGTTAATGATATGTTCTTTGGATCTTAGATTATGAGTTCTGGTGAAAAGGAATCAAATGCAAGGTCAGCATGTGGAATATACATTAGATCTTTAATCTTAAAATAGCTGTAATCCTAAACAGTTAATCCAAAACATTTGTTAAACCCTGCTGAAAGCTGAAAATTCACTGCCCTGGTGTACAGTGGCAAGACTACAAAAGAGCAAAACTGTCTAAAAACATAACAAACAAAAAGTACAGAAAAAAGCAGTGAAAGGACCGTCTGATTTTAAGGAATGATTTTTAATGATTACTCACTGGCTTAAAATGCCTTTTAAACATAGGCTTTATAATTCAGAAAAGATTGCAGACCTGTAGCTATGACAACCCAACAATGCCAACCTCTCCTGTGCACGTCACAAGAAGTGCCCAAATCGCTGTGTATCGCAACAAGACATTTTCTGTTCTTCAAAGAGGGCAGGAATTTACTTTAGAAAATGTGGTGTAGAAAAATGGAAGTGACTGAAAGAAAGCTTAGGAAAGCCTAACAATATTGCTGTATATCCACACATACAGTACACTGGCAGAAATAGAAATTAATACGAAGCCTGCCTTTGGTTTGGGCTGATGAACCACCACACTGTGAGTTAAATGTCACAGTGAGTATTGTGAGACATCCAAGAATGGCTTAATGACACTTTGGCATTTCACTGGCCTGGCAGTGATGAGGCTAAACCTAAGCCACAGGAAAGCAGACACAAATCTTCAGCACTGGATTTTCATGCTCATCTATCCTCTAACACTTATGGTACAAGGCTGGAGAAAACAAACAAACAAGGAAACGCCAACGCCCACCCTCGCACCTCCACTTAATATACACAATTCAGAACAGCAGTGTTGTACATCTTGGAGAAAGCTTGATGACAAGGTCAGTGAGTGCCTTGACTGAACATGATTATTACTGTACTGGGATGCTCACATATCAACAGTCTGTGGTGTTTGAGCATAAATTCTAAAAGAGAATCTCATTTCATCTGCAAAGTCTGCACTCAGACAAAGAAAAGACAGCCATAATTGAGGTCATGATCTGAGAAAAACGCTGACAACAAATACCCAACAGAGCAGACACACACACACACACACTCTCTCTCTCTCTCTTCCACAGAAGAAACTTCCCAGTTTCTCATGTATTTCCTGTTTTAATTTTTGCAACACAGTTGTTGCCATCATTACCATTGTGCTATTTTTGCTGACACATCTAGATGTGCACTTTAACAACTGAGTCGACCAGGAAAAAGGCATTATGACCACCTGCTTCTAACAACTACTAACTTAGTTTAAGTGTTAATGCTGCTGTTGTGTTATTCAAGCAGCATTGAAGGTCAAAATTTGGACATAACATAACTTGTCAAGAACTAATTGCAACAAATACACATTTCTAAATGTTTCATAATCTAAACTTTAAAAAAAAATGGTAATGCGTCTGCAGTGACATTCACTGTATTAATGAAACTTGTGCATAAATCCAATAATAACAATAAAATTTTCATCAGCTTGTGAGAAGTTGAAAACTATGTGTCAACAGTGGCCCAGTTAGAAAGTAACCTCAAGAAACTGTGTGAGAAGAGAAGCAGAGCTTGTTTTCCCCTATTCAGTCACTCAGACCAAGCTGACTGGACAGCAGCTGTCGTGTGAGATGGATGTCTGTTCACTATGAGGGCTGAGAAACTGCTGACAGAGTCTCCTGCACTCTTACCAAAAAAAAAGAAAAAAAAAAAAAAAAAAAGAGGGGCAACAGAGAAAATCATATTTGGAACTGCAGGTTACAACCAGGAAACAGTCAAACTGACTGCATGCATCACTTTTATTACATTTTAAGAGTTTAACTTTGGATTTGGAATATTAAAAGAGGTTTTGGTTTGGTTTTCTCCCCAGTCAGACTGTAAACTTGGTTTTGCGTGTACTCAAAGTGTTAGCAGTCCCTTCATTTATGAGAGTGACATTTCAACACAATGTACTTGCGCCTGAATGTTTTTAGAGCAAGAGGTGGGGTATGCGTAGATGCGCCCACAGATCAATGCCACCACCCATACAAATGAGCCTGAGCTGAATGAGAAAGATTAGAGCAATCACTTGGGCACACAGCAGATAGGGCTGACAAGAGTGTTTGTGAGCTTTCTGGACATGATGCATTCAGGTGTGAAAGGCAAACGGCATTGCTCCACAAATACTAACAAAGACAAAAGACCCACGTGAAACACAGGATCACATCAATAAACACTCGTCAAAGAAAAGCATCAACACTTTTTATGGTGAATTGTTTGAATACATGACTGGTATACACTCACTAGGCACTTTGTTAGAAACACTGTGCTAGTACCAAGTTGAATTCTCTCTTGCCTTCAGAACACGATGGATCCATCCTAGCATGTTGTTTACACCATATTCTGACCCTACCATTCTAATGTGGCAGCAGAAATTGACTCAGTGAAATCATGCAACATTTTTTCCATCCATCCATCCATTCGCTTCCGCTTATCCTTTTCAGGGTTTTTCAATCTTTTAATTCATTATTTATTAATTTTGGTGAACACGTGTGAATTGTAGCCATAGCTTCCTGTTCTTAGCTGACAAGAGTTGCACTTCGTCATCTGCTACTGCAACCCATCTGTTTCAATATTTGATGTGTTGTATATTCAGAGATGCTCTTCTGGTTGTAACAAGTGCTTATTTGCATTACTGCTGCCTTCCTATCAGCTAGAAGTAGTCTGCCTCTTTTACTCTGGCCTCTAGGTGATAGTAGACAAGGCATTTTTGCCCAGAGAGCTGCTGCTCACTGGATATTTTCTCTTTCTCAGAACAGCCTGTCTGGCACCAACAACTATGCCTTGCTCAAAGTCACTTAAGACACTTTTCTTCCCCATTCTGATCCTCATTTTGAACACCAATAGGTTGACCTTGTCTACATGTCTAAATGCACTGTTGCTTTCATGTGATTGGCTAATTAGAAAGTTCTATTAACAAGCAATTAGACAGCTGTAATAAAATATTAAAGTGTATATGTTTCATGTTAATTATACATACCGGTGTTTTTCTATATCCAAGAAGAAAGATAACATGTAGCGCATGCCGCTGGGTAAAATGAATGAGTTTACTCTTTGAGTTTGAGCCTAATATTGTGTTGGTCTCCCTTTTGCTTTCCAAACAGCCTTGACTCATTGAGAAGTGAACTACATTAGACCCCTGAAAGTGTGTAGTGGCATCTGGCACCAAAATGTTAGCAACAGAACTTTTAAGTCGTGTTGCGAGTTGGGACCTCCATGGATCAGAGTTGTTTGTCCAGCACATTTCACAGATCCTTGATTGCAGTTTCACCATTGTTCCTTCCTTGGACCACTTTTGATAAGATTCTGACCACTGCAGACTCGTAAGACCCCAAAACAGCCATAGTTTTGAAGATGAAGTGAACCAATAGTCTAGCCATCACAGTTTGGCCCTTTTGCAGCTTGGCCAAATCCTTACACTTGCCCATTTTCCTGCTATAAAATACATCAACTTTGGACAAAATCTTCACTTTCTACCTAATATATTCCACCCAATAACAGGTGCCATAATGCAGAGATAATCAGTGTTGTTCACTTCACCCATCAATGGTCATGTTTTGCCCAATAAGTGTATACTGCAGGGCAGTATTTTAAAAGTAATCCTATAAATAAATTGTTGTGAATCATGCATCAAAATGTATTTGTAACGTTGGATATCAAGGATTGGACTGTCATGAACTCTTTTCGTTCTTAAAAATAATTCCAGAGGGCCTTCCAGTTGATATGAATAATCACACCAAAGGCAAAAGCTCCAAATTCATGTCCAAGGTGTCGAGGCAACAAAGCATGAATATGAATGAGAGGTTCAGGCTCAGTGTCAAACTGCTCTACTGCCATTTGAGCCAGTGCAGCCAAAATGTTACTCTTTGTCAGTGTTGGTAAGATAAGGTCCAAAGTGCCAAAATGATAAGCAAAATATAGAGAAAATTTGCATCCTATGATTGTCTCACAATAAAGAAAAATGAAGAAACAACAAAATACAGAAAAAAACAACAGCTGAAAAGAGCAAAGGAATATAACAGTTATTTGATTTTATTCTGGGAAATAAACATTATTAAAATTTAAACATTATTATAATAGCTTTTATATTTCACAGCATAACCTTTACATTAATGTCACAGAGTGGATAATAATGACTAAAAACAGACGGTTCTCTGATCTGCAACTTAAACACAACATGGGATACAAAGTGCGTACCCAGTGGATACCCAGTGTGTGGGTGGGTGTGGGGGCGAACTACTTCCTAAACTCTTGTTAAAAGGTCAGCTGGAGTCATTTTTGCTTCTCTATTATCACATCCTGATTTGTTAAGACAACAGATGTTGAGTAAGTGAGTCAGTTTAGTTTCTCGTGCAGTGCTGAATTAGCAAGAATCTATCAAGCTTTACATAGAAACGTTTCTCACAAGTAAAATCTACCTCACAGCCTAGTTACACTGCAGATAACAGTACCAGGGACACACTCATTTTGACCTATTACTACAAAAAGAATATTACTTGATATATGACTGAAGCAGATTGTTAGTCTGTATTTTCTTATACAATTACATTTACATAATTGTTACCATGAGCCATTTTCTGGATTATTGGTACTTTATTACAAAATTAACTTAGAATATTACCAAGACAGCACATCAGCAGACACAAGTTAACTAATTTAATGCCTATTGTTTTGCCTGCTCATGCTGTTGGCAGACTGATGTACACTGAGAACAGTATAAAAATAGGGGCATGAGATGTTGTTTGCATGCTAAAAATGTATCCTTTTAGCCCATTGCTGGGTATGCATATTACAACTTTTGTGGATATAAATTAAATGTAACAGTAGTGAAACTAAAATGACTGGATCATTCCTTAAGGCGGGGTGGGGGAACTCCAGGCCTCAAGGGCCCGTGTCCTGCAGGTTTCAGATGTGTCCTTGATCCAACACAGCTGATTTAAATGGCTAAATTACCTCCTCAACATGTCTTGAAGTTCTCCAGTGGTTTGGTAATAAACTCATCATTTGATTCTGGTGTGTTGACCCAGGGTGAGATCTAAAACCTGCAGGACACCGGCCCTTGAGGACTGGAGTGCCCCAACCTTAAGGTATTGCAGGTACATCAAAGCTAAAATAATGTAAGTTAGTCAATTGCTAGGCAGCTGCTAGGCAACTTTAAATTTCTTGCAATTTATATGTGTGAGAGTAAAGCTCACCAGGTCTGTTTTGGGCATGTCCTGGTAGTCGGACGAGTAGTATGTTGATGTTTTCACAAAGCCATTGTCACCCGCAACCTTTGGAGGCTGAGCATGTTGTCGGTATGTTGCGCTCTTTGGGGTCCAGCAGAACAGGCTGATGGATTCACGGACACAGCGCTCGATGTCAATTTCTGCACATCACAAATAACAAGAGACAAACAATATAAAAAATTGTTACTTGTCAGTGCTTGCAGCACTCCTAGTAATATACATTTAAACAACAGAGTACTCAATATATTTTCTGGAAATTTAAAAGAAAAATCATATAATCTTTATGTTCACCCAGCTAACCTGTTGAAAATTGCTGATCTACACATGCAGCATAATCACGATCAATGCATTTTTTTTCTTAAAGTGCTAAGTTACTAAGCTGCTCTGTCAGGCTCTAGGACACACTCAACATGGTGTCATGATGCTAACATTCTTATAAATAACAGGTATTATATTAAATGATTCATTATTTTACTCAAATTCTATATTTAGCTTAATAATTTCTAATCAGTATATTTGGCACTATTGGAAATGCTGTGTAATTCTGCAGGTCTTAAACTGGGTAATCGGCAAAAAACATTTAAAATATGAAATAGAACTGCTAAATAAAATGCCAAAGCTTTACTATATTCAGCCTGAGGAGAACATGGATGTTTGTAGTGCTTGCCTGCTTAATAGTAGTAATCTAGGCATTACATGCAAAACAAATCAAAGAACTGCTAATTTCTGCATTCTAAGTTAAACAGTTTGCTGAAACAAGATGTCAGAGTTAACTGCTTTGTAAGAATATGAATTAATTATTTAATCTCTCAACTCACATATAAAGCCTGAGAGATTATGTAAATGTAGTGTGGGAGGTTTAGTCAAAGAAGTGAGCAGTTTGACCTTGGCATTTTGCTGCCATTAATAGTCGTAAGTAGTCATCCAGCAGTGCCAGTGGCTCCTTCAGATAATAACTGCCCATCGTTTAGCTGCCACCTCTCATCTTAGCTCTTGTCTAGCAAAATTTCTACTCTTCCTCCCGATGCCTCTGTACTATTATAAACCCTTCCTGCTTCTTGTGGTGAGAATAGAGGGGATTAGGGAACAGGGACTCACTGGATTAGCCAAGGATTTGGGTAAATTAGGAATTCTTTCCCTTGCAATCTTTCACACTGACAGCCTCTGTTTTTCACCCCGCTTTTCCGTGGTTAATAAGCAAGACTGGCTAATGAGCACTCCTTGGTATGACCTGCACCTGGCCAAGGCTCAAGTGAAATTACATAGAAGATATATCTTTTCCCCTCATCTGTCCCGCTGCAGTGTCAAGGTTGGGGGGTTGTTAGCTCTCATGGGCTAGCACCTCAGAAACTCAGTTACAAGGTCCATTCTGTTGAGAAAAAAAAAATGCTCGAGGTCTGAGATTCCTCACCGACAGGCTTGCAGGCAGTTCTGGGAAACGCATTCTCCCTCCCTAGAGCTATGAATGCTGCATGCAATCACTCCTGCTACTAAAAGAGGCAGAAATGAAGAAGAGGAGATTGATAGCAGCTTTAACAAGCCCTGGGCTCAGCTGGGGCTTTTTCACACAGCCAATTTTGTTAAGAAGTCAATTTTTCTTTTTTGTCAGACCAAATTACATTCATGTAATTATGTATAGATGTTGATTATGGGCCGTGACTTGTTGCCACAAATGAAAGAGTAGCATGATTAGTTAAGAGCAACTCAAAGGCCTTTTGGAATTGGACTACGGCTAATGTAACATGGAACTTACAAGCATGAAGATGAGTGACCAGTAATTTCAAATAAGTATAGAGCATTTGTTTCAACCCAGTGGAAGAATATCAAAACTACTGTCAGATAAAGTGAATAAGATTCAATGCAAGGTTCTGCTTAGGGCTGGGACAACGCGTCGACGTGTAAAATACGTCGACGTAAAAAGTTTGCGTCGTCACTTTCAAAAAAACACATGGCGGCAGCGCTGGTTTTTACCCTTTAATTCATCCAGACACCCCCCACGTAGACATACACTCAGAGATAAACACCCAATCTCCGTAAATGCAAAACTAATTTAAGCTGCTTAGCAGTAACATATATCATTAGATTAATCGATGCATCAAAAAATTAATCACTAGATTAATCGATTCGGAAAATAATCGTTTTGCCCAGCCCTAGTTCTGCTGTGAAGCCCCAGGTCCTCAGGAGTCATGTGGACGTTTCTTTAACACATTAACATTGTTGTAGTTCAAGCACACTCCCCCTTGGCAGTGGTCTCCTAAAAAAAGAACAGCATTCTCCAACACTCCTCACAAATGCCATCTTCATGAATGAAGGTAAAAAAAAGAGCCCAAGGTGTTGACCTGGCCTCGACAATCCCCAGGTCCTGATACCATGAAGCATCAAGGTGATATTCAATAGATGACAGGACCCAAGGTTTCCTAGCAAAACATTCCCCAAAGCATCACACTGCTTCTGATGTGTTGCCTTCTTGCCATAATGCATCCTAGTGCATTCTGGGTACTCCCCAATTAAGCAATACACACACACCCAGCCGTCCACTTGATGCCTTCATTTCCCACATTCATCAACGATTCTTAGCCAACCATGACCCTGTCGCTAGTTCAAAACTCTTCCTTTCTCGGATCACTTTTGATAGATGCTTACCCAGTCACCTAGCCATCACAATTAGGTAATTGTCAAACTCACTAAAATCCAATTTTTCCTGCTTCTAACACATCAACATTGAGGACAAAATGTTCACTTGTTCCTTAATATCAGTAACCAATATCTTTATATTATAAAGTATAATTTAAACTGAGATATTGGTTGAATGTATTTGTGAATCCTACATCAAAATATATTCAGAATTTTTTGCAGAATACAACTACAACTAGTTATGAACTGTTTTAGTTCGTAAAATGTAACATGATTCCAGACGGCCTTGCGCTCATATGAATAATCACACCAAAGGCAAGCCTCCGGAGGCTTTCTGTTTATGCATGATGGCTACACTTATAGTGGTTGCTTAGATGCATGATTTATACTGCGAGCACACAGCTTTAAGTTGTTCAGGTATCATTATTGGAAAGTTTGCATAATTATTTCTTTACCCAGTCAATATACTTCACTACTTACCCACCATCTCGCACTAAGAAATCAATCTTAGCTGATCTGAAGTGTTCAGTATTACTGGTATTATTCAGTATTAGATTTAGAAAAGTTATAGAAGTGCCTATCTTGTAAAGACAGCTCAGTATTGACAATAATATCATGCAAACAAGCGAGCTTTCTCCAAGTTGTGTCACAGGAATGAGAAGGATTCTTCAAATGGTTTGATTGCACTGTTGCTTCTTGTGAATCAATCTGTCTGGGATATTTGGTTGGAAGCAGAAGAAATACTTTTGAGAAGTAAAGCATTGATTTCTTTTCTTAGACTTGCATTAGAACATAAAATCTAAAGGAGACATTGAGGGAAAACACAAGCAGTGAAAGACAGTCCTTCAGATATCCACTGGTCACTCTATTAGGTACATTCAACTGCTTATTAAGGCAAATATCTAATTAGCCAATTACATGGCACCAATTCAGTTTTGTCATGTAGACATGGTCAAGCTGACCTGCAGCAGTTTTCTGGCTTTTTGGTGCAAGAGGCCAGAGGAGAATGGGCAGACTTCCAGCTGGGAAGGCAAAGCTAACTTAAATAACCACTTGTTACCTGCCACCTGAGTGTTGTTGCTGATCATGTTCATCCCTTAATGGCCACAGTCTAACCAACCTCTGATGGCTGCTCCCAGCAGGATACTACGCCATGTCACAAAGCCCAAATCATCTCAAACTGGTTTCTTAAACATGACAATAAGTTCACTATACTCAAATGACCTCCACTGTCACCAGATCTCTGTCCACTAGAGCACCTTTGGGATGTGCTGGAACAGAAGGTTCACATTATGGATGCATGGCTCATAAATCTGCAGCAACTGTGTGATGCTTTCACGTCAATATGGATCAAAATCTATGGGGAATGTTTCTGACACCTTGTTGTATCTATGTCACGAAGAAATAAGACAGAGCTTTAAAAATGGAGTCAACCCAATTCTAGCATAGTGTACAAAACAAAGTGACCAGTAAATATGGCCAAAGCATGTTCACCTAAGCTACGATGCAGCATAGTCTTTAAAACGGCTGGAATTTATGTTTTAAATATACTATAATCTATGTTTTCTGGGAAGATACAGCCTTCAAAATTATCCAGCTAGTTAATCATATAAGTGAGGTTATTTTTAAATTTTTATTTAGAATCTGACTTATTTTTACATCATGAAGTTTTTATACAAACCGACTAGCTGCCCACAGACTGACAGGCTGTGGGCAGCTAATTGCATACTGGTACCAGTTGGAACAAAATTATATAACAGCATTATTTATTTTATTTTTGGTTCTAAAAATAAATAAGTAGCATTCGTAACACACATAGAAACTAATGCATGCTGGAAGTACGTCTAGGAAACTTAACTTTCAGCAGGATTCCTCATCCATAAATACAGATATACATCCATTAAGTTACTTAACACTATCCAGTACCACCATTTCATTTTTTTAATACTATTTTAAATTGCTCCACTTCAGGCGATTGGCCTCATCCTAAAATGTAAATGGCAATTGTAACATAGCAAACGTGTCCTAGAGACACTGTTGTTTCCATAGCATTCAAGGTATCTGTCTGTGCAGTGTTCCCATAAGCAGTTTCAGTAAGTCATGGTTGTTTGTCTCAGAGCTAAACATCTACAAGTAGAGCTCATCAGTTCTGTGCCCATCTCGGCTCATTGAAGCAAATGCTAATGTCCCGTGAAGGCAAATGCCTCTGCATCATCAGTAGACACACGCTTCCCCTTCAGCCGGGGAGCCTCTCTGGTCCATTGTGAATCAATGATGTCTCCAAACAGGACAGAGTTTTATAGATTACCCGAGGATACGAGACTAATCAAATGGGAATCACAGAATACGATTAATTGCAAACAAATGGGAAGCCGAGATGAATGTCTCGCTCCAAGTCTAAATGTTGCACAGCAGGTCACCTACTTCACATTTTATGTTACACTCTGAGATACTGATTCACTTATATTATTCACAACACTTAAAAGAAAACAATTCAGGGCTTTCTTTTATCCTTTTTTTTAATCTGGAGACTCAAGCAGGCTTTTTGTGGAGATAAGTCTGTATTTGCATGTATGAAGATGACTTACAATACACACCACATGATTTAACTGACATAATGAATACTTGGAAACATGACAGATTTTTCTTTGAATCTAGACCTCCCCTCTTTGTTGAGAAATTTGCAACTATGGACTTCATGGTGTCATGCATAATAGACTTGTCAGTGAGAATTAATGTCTCTACTCCTATTTACTACCAAGAAAGAGGAAAGGAGAGGAGTGTGTCTGAACCATTTAAGAGCTACTGTCTTGGAATATTATCTTGACTGTTAATTTTTACTCTGGTAGCTGCGTATTTGAACAGAAAGGCAGAAGAGTTTTTTTTGTTAATTTCACAACTAAATGTCAAGTCTGCATATAGATCTCTCCGATGTTCACCCAACTCGCTCAATCTCAGAATAAGTCAGATGTGCAATGAAAGGTCTCTGGATTCACAGTCATGGTCACGACCACTAAATATAGGTTTCCATCATGCGCAAGCTAAAATGAACAGAAATCAGTGAAGTGTAGATTACACCAATGCTACAAAGTAGTTTTCAGTAAACTGCATGATGGTCCAGCCTGAAGTTATTTAAATTAATCTAATATGTAAGAGAGTTTAAATATTCGCAGTAAAATATGTGACATTCGATATTTTTGCATACCCAAACGATTCAGTAATTTATCCTTCCGTGTGTGCTACAGAAGCTGGACAGTCTATTTATCTTGTTTTATAATGTCCAGCCAGCAGCATGGTATATATTTTCTGCCTCCATACATGCAGCTCCTGTAGTTACAAAAATGTGACGCGTGTGGACTCTGCTCTGAAACAAATGAATGTGAGCTTCAGTTGTATGAGGACATCAATTCTGCACGCCTGATGGCAGAATGGAGCAGGTGCGGTACACAAATCACAGGATGTCTACCATAACTCACTGTGTGTGTGTGTGTGTGTGTGTGTGTGTGTGTGTGTGTGTGTGTGTGTGTGTGTGTGTGTGTGTGTGTGTGTGTGTGTGTGTGTGTGCTTTCATGAACATGAATGTGGTGAGGCAAAGCACACACTGACCTTCAAAACCATTTTTTTCAACAATTGCTGAGAAGCATTATTAAAAAGTTAAAGAACACTAAGCCTTTGTTTCTGTTCATGTTGTCTGCGTTTCCCTGGATGCATTGCATGTGAAACAATGAATATTTTACACGTTCATATAATGTATGATTTAAATACTCACATGTATAAATCACTTGTTATTGTATTTCTGAAGTAAATACAAAAACCTCTTTGATGTTGAGATGTTTTATAATAACAGTCTTCATTCTTACGAGCTCAGCGTGTCCTGCACTGTGTCATCACTTTCTGTCAGAACTGATAGCAGTCACCTTTTCAACCTGCTACCAAACTCTGAACCAAGCAATAGACCTTGACATACTCTGCACTATGATTCATAAATGTTAAGAATTGAGTTTTTGTTCCTCAAGAGACTAAATTTTGAATTTATTGTAGCTTCCTTTGAAATAATACTGCAGTGTTTGTACAAATACTTAGTTTGCAGCTGTCAGAAATGCTGGACTTGCTTTGAATTAAATGTTAGCATGCTAAGGTGTTTTGGTGCAACACTGTAACTTGTCCCATTTCCTCAAATTGTTTAAAGACACACTGTACACAGGTCAGCAGACGCACAGCAAATTCAGAGGTGATAGAGTTTTTGCAGCTGTGAAACGACTTGCTTTTGCACATGAGGCAGGCTCCTTCGCTTCCTGACTCTAAATCTCGCTTACAAACACACTTCTACTTCTTGCCTTTCGACCCACTGTGAGATGTTGACTGTGATTTTATTTCACTTTTTATGTACTCCTTTATTGTTCACGTCTACAGTTCTTATGTGCCCCTGTATCGTTTTACTTCCTAGACTGTATTTGTCTTTTATGTTGTGTTTTGGGGTTTGTTTGTTTTTTAGTCAGTCCTGCTGTTGTTTTCTTGAAGAGCTTTTTAAATAAAGTGGTGTGGTACGGTACAATATAAATATGTGATGGCTCGCACTGTACTTACATTTGATAACTTCACCTAAAAGCACCGACAAGTTTAATGGGGAATTTTTAACAAATCAGAGGGTTGAACGTTTAAAGCACTGAAATTTTGACCTGATAGTGGGGTTAGCAGAGATGAAGCACCAAAGTTAGAAGCATTCATTATGTTGAAATATCACAGTCTTGACCATAACGGTGGACTGACAGACCCACAATGGCATCTCAAAAGCCACACTACTGTGGGGCTAAAGAAAGGACAATAAATCCATTGAAGATAGACCCATGCTGTCTTAGACGACATAAATATTGTGCTGAAGTGTGCAGAACTTCAGTCTGTGTTTGTAAGGTATATAAAACAATTGAGAGTGGGGACAAGATTGTGGCTCGAAGCTTAAGTAAACGAGTCCTGTTTGAGGTCATTCAGCAGCCTAGATTTCAGTCCTAATATAGTTTAGAGTGAGTGCCAGATACTACACTGTAACTACCTAGGTATACACAGGCTGCGCTAATGAGGCTGGCAGTGATATACAGAAACAAGCTGGCAGGAGGAACAACTCCAGGAAATCTTGCCAGAGAAGCTGACTGCAGCTCTAGGCCAACATATTTTACCTTTATAAGGAGAACTGGATCTCCTTTTGCCTTCTGCCTCAATCACATGAATCTCCTGGACTCGGGCAGTAAAACAATGACGTATTGCAACCACTAAAGTTTGTAGAAGATGGGGCTCAGTTTACAGTCTGCTCCAGTGTCCCTTTTGGACAGATTGTTCCTGTCTCTGTTGTTTTTTTTGTTTTTTTTAAATCCCAAAGTCATTTTGCCTTTCAGCAAGAAAAAAAGGGGCTAAGCACCATTTGGAAATATAGTTTTAAAGGAAATTGTTTGAGCTATCCCCCAGGTGAGACTTATATTCTGAAGACATACATTATGAATGCCGCTTGCTGACTTTATGTCACCAGTACTTTGCTAAGTAATCGCTTTGTGAAAGCGAAAAGGAGCAGTAAAGTGGATGCATAATCAGAGAGACTGTTAGGACTCGTCACTGTACGGCAACATGCAGACAGCGGAAGCAGCAAAATCCCAAATGCACTCTGTCACTGTCTGCCCACAACACATTTAAAACTCTGACCTGGAGTGAGTCTGTGAAACGAATTTAATGAATACATTTAACCAACACGGTTAATAAGTATGCGTATCCATTAAGCCTGTGTGAACAGAATAAACCCACTGAATTCCTCCCTGATTTGTCGGCCCTCCTCCTGTTTCATACAAGAAAGGAGTCGGAATTGCTTCTTTTGTCTGTAAAGCGTTGAAATCTGCAGGGATTAACAACGATACTGCAAAATTAAAAGACTTTAAGTATTTGCCATCCCAACTTTTCAATATTTCCTCCTTCTACGCCTCATTCTTGCTGCTGCACTGACAATAGTGCTTAGGTGGTGTAATGAGGTATTAAAGAAATTGAAATGTCTGTCCACGTGCAGGTGTATGCGTTGTTTCCGATAGTGGCTCACATTCCTTTTGCTTTTTGTTCTTCTTTTGCTTTTCAGTAAATAAGTCTGTATCTTTGCATTATTAAAGAAGGAAGGTGCCTCAGGCAAGCTGCTACTCTCACATCGCTATGCCGTCCCCTGACTTTATTTGCTTGTATCTACCTGGAATTTTGTTATTGCTCATTTAATGATATCGTACAAGAGATGCTAAGACAGAAAGAGTTTAAACTCTGAATGAAGGCGATGTAAATGATGAAGAAGCAAACAGGCTGCAAGTAGACTAATTCCAGGGAGCAGCGATTGACTGTTCAGTAGATGCAGAGCAGAGCGTGGCAACGCCGGGAGCACATCAAGCAGGGAGTATGTCTGTATAAGAGTGCAGAGCTGTCTGCTTTGAGGATATCATTAACTCAGACACATGAGCGCACATAAGTACTCTGAGAAACGGAACACTGCCTCCTAGAAATGCACGCTGCTTTAAGATGGAAACCCTTCGAGTGAGATTTCAAAAAAGGCAACAAAAAAAAAGTCTTGTTTGACTTTTCTTTGCTTACTGCAGAGATTTTAAAGCTTTTAGGACACCCTCATATATGCTGTTAGGTTGTAGGCAATTAAGTAACACTTGTATGGAAAAGAATTGTAAAGAGGGAATGGGGAAAGTCTGTGTAAATACACAGATGTACATGCCAGATGACATTCTTACCTGGCAGGTCAGAGAAGAGCAGGATGCATTCATTGAAGCCATTAGCCAATAGGCGGTCCCTGAGTTGCTGCAATATAGCTACGCCAATACAGAATGGGAATGAGGAGTTACCCAGGAGCAACGTGTCCCACAGGTGGAAGATCTTGTGCAGTGGAAAAACATCTGTATTGTGGGTACATAAAAAAAACACGACAAAGGGAATATTTTACAAAGTGAATATGAGAGTGCCTGAAAAGAAACATGCCTCCAGAGATGCTCAATGGGATCCTGCAAATGGGACAATACCGTACAAGCATGCACACAGTGAGAAATAGATAATCAGTTTGTGTATAATGAGGATAATTTGCATGTGCATAGTGCGTTTACTTAACATGGCTTTATGGGTTTAAAACAGGGAGCTCACTAAACAAAACTGTGCACTGCCAATGCTGCCTGGAGGGATATTTGATGTGGGGGAGGCAGCTGGGAAAATGTTTTGAGGTGGGTGTTGTTGTGGAAAAATGACAGGAAGAACATCAGGGGGCTGAGGAGCTTTAGAGCAAGAAACCTGCACAGGTTATTCCAAGCCAAATAAAAACCACATCCTGATAATACGTCTCAGAGCAGTTATTATTTCAGTCACATTACTCTCAGTGTCTTAAAATTTAAGGTTTCCCTTCTGTATAGATTTATGCATGCGAACCAGCATTGTCCACCTGTTTATATCATCCCGGGGGTTTGTTAAGGTGGATACTAGTGCGTGTGGGTGGGTGTGTGTGTGGGCAAAATGTGACTGTGGTGAGTGCTGTGAAAATGCCTCGGAGGATCTGCACCGCATTAGCAGTCAGCCGAGTTGGCCGGTGCATGTGAGTGACAGTCAGTGTGTCTGTGTGTGAATGGAAGATGACCCTCCAACCTTGTCTCATATTGGATCGGGGACATTAGCAGTCAGAAGGGCACACCTCGTGAATACTGGACTCACACACAGCCTCAGGGGGAGGATAAGGGTTAAAAGGGTCACAACTCACACTCCTCACACCAGAACGGGTCCCTGTGTGGGTGGGTTTAACTGAAGACGTCTCCCCTTGCAAGGTGCCCGGTTCAAAAAGATCAATGGATCATGCACATGCAGACTAATCTGGCTTCAATTAGTCTAAATTGCAAGTTGTGTAATGTGTGTAACAGTCTGCACACTACCACAGCTCTAGTGTAACGATCAAAATTTATATCGACAAGGTGGTAAGTTATTAAAATAGTAGCTGTAAATGACAGGGCTGCCTGGAGGGAAACAGGTTAATTGCATATTATTTAATTTTGGGTCTTCTCTGTACTTGCTGAAGTTTTTTACAAAGCCGCCTTTATCATGGGGCCAACTTCAAAAACATTCAGATCAGCAGTGTCAAACATTTTAAGAGTAAAATAACTTTCCAACCCTCTCAAAGTACAAGTTAATAAGGCCACATCTGCAGTAATATGATTTTCATATTCAATCAAAATTCAAATGATCTCGGTCCAGATTAGCACTTGAGGACACTTTTCTGAAATAATGCCCATACATACTAATGCATCTAGAATCACACATCTTTGAGCATGTGCGAGGTGGTCTGAACAGGAAGTGGACAATTAGTTGCTTTGTTGATCAGGGAAGGGCGTGTAGTGACTGACAAAGGGTTGACCTTAAAGAAAGTGGCCTAATCTTGTGTTTGTGTGTAAAAGGAAGGCCAGATGTGTTAAAAGTATATCCATGACTACAAGTTTAGCCTCTATAGAGATGAAATCACGCAGGACTATTAGCAAATAGCTTTTCTTAGGTGGTGTCCTTTGCATATGTATCCATGCTTGCAGTGTGTGCACAGTAAGTACACACCCTTCTCTCACTGTAGATGCCTCCAAGCTCCTCAGACATTGTTTCGGACATTTTTGATTCTTTAGGGAGGTTAAATTAGTTTTTGTTTTTTGTTTTTCCACCTGCATCCTCTGTGCCCTTAAAATTGGAAGAAACTCAGAGGTAAGATGGATTATACAAAATCCAATCCAGCCACTAAAATAACACAGAGATATCGTTAATAAATATACAGGAGTTTTTTTAAAAAATGCATCACGCTTTCCTCAAGGTTCTCCTGAGGGAGGCAAGCTCGCCAATAACTGTTAATGCATTTTTATCATGTTTCAAATCCATATTCATTAAAGGCTTTTTATTTTTATCATCCTGGAGTCGAGCGCCTGGGATTGATTTTATTTGCCACATCTTGTTGATCACTATTTATTTTACTATTTATTCAGATAAATACAAAATTAAAAAACAAACAAACAAACAAAGAAGCTGTGCTGTTCAACATCTCAGCTGATGCTGGACTGAGCGACTCTGTCCTTTCCCTTCAGGACTGGAATTAATTAGCAGCTATAGTAAAGGTCACCATGACTGAAATTTTTTTTTAAAAACCTACAGAACTCTAAATTTGAGCCAATGACCTTTTCAGTCCTTTTTATTTGCACTCAAACTAAAACCTGACTCGAAATATCATGTGAAAGTTTTTGATTACACTCAGTGCCACATCAGGGCATCGGGTGAAGAAAAAAAAAGAGTACTTACGTGTAAACATTGTTAGGAACCAGGGAATAGCATAAAGCTGTGTGGAAAAAGAAAAGAGAAACTAAGATGATGACATAAGACTACATAATACTGCAAGCACAACTTATACATTGGGGAAAATAATTATTTAATCCCCTCCTGAATTTCTAAGTTTACTCACACACAAGATACTAAAACAGTCTCTAAGTTTTATGGTAGTTTCATTTGAATGAAGAGAGACAGAATTTAAAAAATTAAAAAAACACATGACATAAAAATGATAAATTGAGTAAAATAAATATTGAATTCTCAACAACCCAGCATGAATTTTGGCTGCCACAGGTTGTGTGGTTGCACACAGATATGACCAAAATAACACCATTCCCACAGTCAAACATGGTGGTGGAAACATTATGATTTGGAGCTGTTTTTCTGCTAAGGTTACAGGACTACATAACCACATTGAGGGGCCAAAGGGCGGGGCCATGCACTGTACCATAAAAAGAA
Source organism: Pelvicachromis taeniatus (assembly GCA_015108175.1). NCBI lineage: Eukaryota > Metazoa > Chordata > Actinopteri > Cichliformes > Cichlidae > Pelvicachromis > Pelvicachromis taeniatus. The sequence goes on along the minus strand of VURO01049947.1, from coordinate 17,474 downwards.
GAACAAAAGAAGAGCTGGAGCTTTGAGCTCTCAAGCAGCAACTACGAAACCTAAAGGATTTAGAGAGTCTCTGTAAAGATGGGTGGTCTAAAATCCCTCCTGAGATGTGTGCAAACCTGATGACCAGCTAAAAGAAACGTCTTACCGCTGTGCTTACCAACAAGGGTTTCTCCACCAAGTACTAAGTCATGTTTTGCTTGGAGATCAAATACTTATTTCACTCTCATTACATTAAAATGAAACTAGCACAAAAAATAGACACTGTTCATTTCTTTGGAAGTGAGCAAACTTATCATTTCAGAAGCAAATCACATAAATTCCCCCACTGTACAGAATTCATGTGTGCGTAGTATTCAACACATCAACTCAAATTAACACGCTAAGACTCAAATGAAATGAATCAAATTCTGGAAAAAAAGCTGCACTCGTGGCTGTATATCTCCACAGCTAAGGAACAGTAACAGCAATAAAGAGCAAACTGCTGAGTTTGGTTATAAGTCGACGGGGAAAACGTTAACAATGAAAATGGATCTCACTATACCGATCTTGTCATTTGTCCTTTGTTTCTCTCTTATTTCACTCTCTGCACTTCCCCTGGAGGAAAAGTGTAAAATTGAAATTAAATAAGGCACACACACACACACACACACACACACACACACACACACACTACGCCATTAACCAACTGTTCTAACAACTGCCAGTTGCTGGCCACTGTCACCAAGGCTTTGTAAATTTCAGCGGCAAAAGCTCTGGAGCAGCAGCAGCAGAGTTATCTCAGCCAGTTTACTGATTGCTAATTGCGAGGGAGCTGGTGACTGTTCAGTGGACCTCTTGTGTGCCTAAGTGTGACGAGACGGCCACTGCACTCAGAGTCTCATCCTCAGCCGCAACAGCCCAGCAGCAGGATTGCGAGTGCAGCCAGATTGGATTAGTGTAGGTGTAAATGGCAGACTCAGGAGAGGCGATGTAGCCAAAATTGAAAGTGGCCCTGAATTAAACCACTGGCAACATGCAATTTGACTCTGCTGGAGCGGAGTCTAGGAACTCCGCAGCATTTCCAAAGATTACTTGTGGTTTCTGCATGTTTGCACATCATTTTGGGTTTTTTTTTTTTTTCTTTCTGAAAGACAAACTGTGTTGAACTAGCCGTGTTCCGGTTCGCATGTATGAGAAATCCATTGATACTGCAGTGACATTCGGCCTTTTAGTGCAGACGGATTTACTGCCTGAGTAAAACAACAGCTCAGATTGTGCTCTGCAGTTCACAAAGGGAAAAGGGATTTATTATATATAAAGTCTGATTACTGGGACTGAAATCAAGCATGAAAGCTGTATCAACAAAGAGTGTTCCAGTAAAGCAGTTTTTGAAGGCCCAAGTCTGAAAAATGAAGCCGCAAGAGACTAAAAGAATTACATCAGGGCATCTGTTCAGCATAAGATCATGTATAAAAAGCAAAAAAAAAAAAAAGAAAAAGCAAAATCACCTGCAGGCTACTTTTTTTCTTCTCTATACACTTTCATATTCTGACAATCAACAAGCACAGTTTGGTGCTTCACTTGCTCCATTTTACAGCTGCAATATCAGACACTGAGGAAAAAGAGACTTAAATCCCTGACTCCTCTGCGATAAAGACCCCACTTTTCATCGGGTAACGTCTCAGAGGCCGGTCTGTGGATGACACACATTCATCAGCACACAAACTGAAACCCTGGAGAGACGGTGGAGACTTTAACCTTGTCACTGTCTGAGCAGAGCCGTAAGAAGGAAAGCAAAGGGCGAGAAGAGGTGGCAGAAAGTAAGAGAAATAAGGTAAGCCTGACAGAGGACAATCATTAAGTGTGCCTTGCAGACATTAGCTGCTGTATAAATCATTACCAGCAGACTATGGGGAAAACTTGACCCTGGCCACAAATTCTGGAAATGAGGATGTGGAACAAAAAAATGTCATTGACTATGAAAAGATATACATAACAATCTGCCGATGGTCATTTCCTTTGCCTCCTGGCAATGAGACACTAAGAATATTTATTTTACTATTTTTGACTTGCAGTTAAATATAAATTTGCAATAAAAAAAAACAAATGTTAATAACCAACCATGTCCTACACTGCTATCAGTCTGCCAGAACACTTGCACTGTTGGTAACTTACATCTGGGATGAAGCCAATCTCATTTAGATGGTTGCTTAGCTCTGGGTCATGGAAGGCAATCATTTGAGAGAAGACAGTCAAGTACTCTGAAAAAGAGGCAAAAGGTCCATAAAGAGTGCACTGAGTAGTTTGAGTGCTCAGGCGTGAAGAACAGTAGACCTGACCAAACAAAGCTGCACAGTAACCAGTAGAAAATACAAACAACTGTGTGGTTGCCACCGCGCCTTTCGGTATATTTGGCAAGAAAAATAAAAAATAGATGCAGCAATTTACTGTAACATGTGCAAACATACATGACATACAGTATATAAGGCGAGTTTTTACAATTCTAATGAGCTTGGAAGTCAATATTCTCCTCAATAGCCTCCCCAGAGTCTAAACCTCAACATTACTGAAGCAGTGTGGCCTCATCTTGACAAAGAAGAGACAAAAAAGGCAGCCAGCATCCAAAGAAGAGCGTTGAATGTCCTTCAAGACGTCTGGAGAACTATTGCCAAAGACTACCTAAAGAAATGGCAAGAAATCTGCCTAAGAAAGTTCAGGCTGTGCTGAAGAATAAAGGTGGTCATACCAAATATTGACTATTGACTCCGTTTTTGCCTTATATACTGCATTTCTATGTTGCAGTATGTTTCAGTAAACATGTACTCAACCTATTTCTCATTTTTCAAGCAAAATATAAAGCAATGATGGGTGGTGTAGTATTATTTATCAAAGAAATACATAAACATGCACAAACGTGAGTTAGAAAAGCTTGAGTGTAGTAATTCCATCAAGTGAATCCATTTTATTGAAATTTAGTTAACTTTATTTCTCTTATGCATTAAAAAAACAAAAAAAAAGGACAGTCCACATGTTGATCACAGTCTCCTGATCCACATTTCAGCCCTTCTCAACCTCAGCACATAGTGAATGTAAACTCATGCTGCACAAAGCTGTGCAAGCCCCGTTTCTTCACACAGTTCATCTACAAAGGCGCTCTGACCAGAAAGATAAACATTAGACAGCTCTCTCCAGGGCAACTAGCAGGGGAAGAAATGATAATAGTCATATTCCCCATGGAGTTCAAGAGGTGTATGATGCAGCTGTTTATCAGTCACGTAAGAATTGCCTGTGACATTTCTCTGCAGGCACTTGCAGTTTCATTTGTTTCCCTATCTCTAAATGATGTGACTCAGCTGCAAACTCCATTAAGAAAGACTGAAATTAGTTTTCAGGGCTTAGAAGCAACATGGAGCCAAAATTTAATCAACATTGAGCTGACGGGCTGATGCTCAGTGCCAGCCGATAATAATTTGTTTTTGAACTTAACTGAATGCTCAGACCATGTTTAATGCTTATTACTTAACTTGCAGTTGACTACATGTGATAAGTGGTAGAAATGGCAACAAGTGCTAAAATAATATGGAACAGTGGGTGTTCGAAGACTGAAAACATTACTTCATTACTGCCTAAGTAACTCGCTGAGTTGTGCAAAGATTACAAGTATAGCTTAGATCAAGTATAGCTTACCTTGGATCACATGAGAGTTGTCCTTCAGAAAAAAGTTGTACAAGTACTTGGGGATGAAGGCAGACATGCAGGCATATGCCAAAGCTGGGAAGAGAATCGGATATAAATGAAAGGGTGAAAAGGAATGTGGGGATAAAAACATTCACAGGAAATATTAGTTAGTCACTTGAGATCACATTAAAAGTCTTGCCTTCATTGTTGAAATTCAGGTATAGGAACGGGGCACAAAGTGAATCCAAACCTGAAGTGAAAATCAAATCAGAACAGCTCATCATCTTTGCACAAATTCAACTGTAGGGTCAAGAAACTTAACAGGGAATTTGAAAAGTGTGGCATGACCACCACCTAGTGTCTATTTATGTACAGTGCAATGATAATGAGTGTGAGTTATAAGAGGACCAAAGAAATGAAAAATCTGACTGACCCTGCCAATAGACCAGCTCAGGGTGAGACACCACCCAAGCTTTCAACACACGTCTGAACTTGATGTGGCCTTGGGGAGATGACAGCAGCTCGTCATATTGGTGGCACCGTGGGATGTCTACCTCAATCTGTAAGAATGTGCCGAAAAAGACCAAAGAGACTGAATGAAGCAAGATTAAATCCACTTGTATACAGGACGTAACATGCATTTATAAACAGCTGTGTACCTGTCTATCAGTTGGTATGGGAGTATCCTTGTCTATACCTTCATATTTAGCTTGAATGTCACCCTGTGCAAAAGAAGAAGAATAAAAGGGACCACAAACAAATATAAAACTGCAACTCTTCTGAAGTCAGGATTTATTTTGTACCTCAATGCCCAGCAGGGCAGCCCACGCCAGCCCTCGTACAAGCGGGGGAATGTCCACTCTGGCTTCTTTCCACACTAGAGTCTTCTTGTACGGGTAGGCCTAAAGTAAAGCGATACATTATTGAGTCCCAATCTAACAATAACACGTTTAAACAACAAAAACTGCAAATACAGGACAAAAACTGAGGAAATGCTTTTGCATGCCGATTGCTGCACATGAATTTGTATGGAGCCCAGACCTTGAGCAATCTGTCAAAGAGGATGATGCGGATGAGCTGGTACTCTGTGTCTCTTTCACGGATGATGAGCGGCAGCGTGACGGCAGCCGACAGTTCATTGCTGCTGTTGGACTGGGGCAAACTCGACTGTCTGGAGGAGGGAGAAATAAAGGTGGTGGGGGGGGGTATGACATTACTCAAGCCAAAATAAATGACGAGGTGAGGTGTAAAATACTAAAGGGGAGGAGAGGATGACAAGAGCAACTTCAGGATTGAGAGCACTTACTCATCTTCGAGGAGAGGGTAATAGGCTTCTCTGGCTACATCTTTCAACCTCTGGGAAAAAAAGAGACTGCTTATAGTAAAAATAGTAACAGAGGTTTATAGTGTCTCTAAATATCTACTCTCTATAGTAATTTGTAGTTTCTATTGCAAGTACAATTTGACTGCAGTTGCAATACAGCAACCCATATTTTGCAAAGTTAAAAGATTCTGTCAACGAATAAAAACATACTTATCAATACAAAAGTGAGAATGACATAATGACTGCAATATAAGTGTTGGTTTCAGTATATCAGAGGAAGCCACAACAGCTGCAGATAGTGCAGTAATGTTCATAAAGAAATGTACACATTTTTCGGTCTTACATTTCTGAGCTGGCACAGAGACAGCGTCACTGTCGTGTCATCAAGCAAGAAACTCCGATCCCTGCCCTGGCCAAAAGTCTCCCCATCCTCCAAGACGAAACTGAAAAGAAGATGCAAACAAGATGCAGAGAGGCTCAAGATTTAAATGAAAACTGCCAACCGCTCAGGCTTGTGTGTTTGTGCATATGTTCTTTAATACTTGGGCAGGGTGGAGATCGGTGGTTTGGACTGAATGATTTCCTGGTTGGTGAGTTCCTTTTCTAGGTCTCCACCTGCCAGACACCACAGATGATAAACCTCATCTATGGCCCGCTCCGACAGGTAATCCTCATCATCGTCTAATAAGCGTGCACACACACGCACACGCACACACACACACACACACACAAAAATACGAGTAAAAACCCAAGCAGCACAAGTGGCTCTACGACATATGAAAATAAATGGTGAAAGTAGTGACTGTTTGAAAAGGAAATGACACTAATAAAGCCTTTTTTTAATTCTTTCATCTGGCCTGCAACAAATAAAACAAACAGAGTAAATCTAAGGAAATCGCTTCCAGAACTAGAAAGCAGGAAAAAAACAAAACTTTCTCATTTCTACTGTCAAGATGTTCTCGGTAGTGGAAAGCTGTTGGCATGGTGCAGAGAAAAGAAATTTTGGAATTAAATACAGGACTGTATGGTATGTGAAAAGGAATGCTACGACTTTATTAGTAAAGGCACACTTAATTAAAGCAATTTTAAGATAATCTGTTCTGCTTTAAATGTCTTTTTAAGGCTTTTAATAAAAGGAAAGTGGTTTGACATATGGTTTGTGTCTGTCCGACGTTGTTGTGTGTTTCAGTGTCTGTGTAAGTCTGCATATTTGTTCGTGTACAAGTGGGTAAGACCTTTGCAAAGGTCACTGATGTCGTCTGGGAGCACCAGATGTGCACAGCGCAGGGATGAGGAGAACAGGCTGACAGGCTTCTGGAAGGGTTTGTAGTGGCAGGAGATGCCATTAAACACAGGGTCTTGCAGTAGTTCTGCAGGGGTTGGTCTATATGATGTATAAAAGTCAAAAAAGACATGATTATCATGACACCAAAATACTTTTAATATCAGACTGAACATTTAGTCATAAAGTCCTATAAAGAGTTAGCACTAAGTCATAAAACCTGTTTATCACAACTGACAGCTTGGATTCTTTTATTCTGATTCTTTTAAAATGCTGGTTTTCTTTTTAACTTAATGTCTAATGTCCTGCAACAGGATATGATATCCAACAGAAACTGGATTTACCTTTTAGATGGAAGAAAGGTCAAGCACTTCCTTAATAACTCAAGAACACTGTCAGGCAGCTCCTGTAAATATTATGGAAATATGATCAACTCTGTCATAAATGGTACAGACATACCACATTGATGCTTCCAAATAAGAGTCAAGAAGTATTAGGAAGCATTTACACCATTACATTTGTTTAATTATACATGTCAAAAAAAATTTTTTAACACTTCCCAAGAGTGTTTGTATCCAAGACAACCTGGTTAACCTCGCAGTTTTTCCATGGTAGAAGAAACCAGAACTCCAGGATAATGACATGTACAAGCACCAGCAGAACATGCATACTTCACACAAAAGGGCCTTGGCCATGTTGAAACTGCTGCCCAACTTACATCATGTCAAATTTTCAAACACAATAATGCATGAAATCTCTTTCTGTTTATTTGTTTCTTTGTCCATAAACTCCTCCTCTATCATCAGGTACTGTGCAACCAAAACCTCCACAAAGGCATATCTCTGGACCACGAAGGTCTTTAGCTACACTAGATTTTATGATGTTATCATGTTGCCTAGCAAGCACTTAGCAACAACTTAAAATTACATATTTTTAGCATATTTGTAACGACTTGCAATAGATTCCGATTGTTGCAATTTTATAAAAGTAACATCCCATTTATAGTCACTCAAGCTCAGTTATGTATATATTTTGACACCATCACATTGCTTAGGTTAGAATGCTAAAAATGACCCGTTTTTGGCATTTTAAAAAAAATCTCTTACCCTTTTAAACCTTTTTTAGTGACATTAAGTACAAGCCAAACAAAACTGTAGCATGAGCCCATACTAGTTATAATAACTTATAGGGATTCTCATGTGGCAGACAGTGCTGAAATAAGCCAGAGTGTGCAGAAGACGTCAATAATGACATCTGCAGAAAAGACCATTGGTGCTAACTTGCCTTCAATTCATGATTTATACAAATCCAGAATCAGGAAACGAACAGGCAATATCGCTGCAGACCCTTCACACCCCACACAAAACCTGTTCCAACTCCCCTCCTCTGGTAGGCGCTACAGAGCACCGTACGACAAAACAAGCAGACACCTGTACAGTGTCGTTCCACAGGCCGTCCTCTGATGAACACTGGTGAAGGGTCACATAGCGTCTGTACATACATCCACCATACCTGCTGCTCAAGGAAAGCCTGCTGTATATACTGTTATGTCTTTAATAGCCATTCATCATCATACATACCTTTGTTTGAATCACAAACTCCACTATCTAGCAAAAAAATATTCATAGTTATTTGAGTGAAATAAATCACGCAAATAACTAAAATAATTTAGATGAGTAAACAACAATGTTTTTAGACTGAAAATCTGGTTCATGCCGTTTTGATTTCAGAAGCTACATTTTGGTATCCAATTATCATGAAGATCAAAGACACCAAAACACAGCCAACCTAGAGATTAATGAAGGTGATACACGTGACTATAATACTGTGATGATGAATCTAACTTTAATGACTCTGTAGTTTTATGAGAAAACAAAAACCTAACTGCCGATCATCACAACGTTTGTCAGCAGGATTCATAAGTAGGCTTACTCACGTCATACTCAGATCACACCTATATGTAAACTCGGCCTTCTCTTTGATCATCTGCACACGCTGAAAGTGTATTGTGAGCAGTTGTGACGTTAATGTGTTGACAAAATCTGTCCACAGACAGACAGAAAGCACTAAAACTGTATTTGACGGAGTTTCTGTTATAGTAGGTATCACACACACAGCTGTGACATTGCTGCCGGTCAAACAGACATTAGCTTTACCTTAATGGTATCCAAGCAACCATGTTCCTCAGCAAGGACAGTGACAATGTCATCCATGCAACCTGAGAAGGACAAATAACATTGCCACATAAACCTAAATGAGATTAGAGGCACAATTTTTTCAGTACTCTGAATAACCCGCACGACCTTTGTACTCACCCAAGGTTAAAATGAATTTTAACCTCTCGCTTATATCAATATTCTGCAGGAGTCTTCTGCCCTGCAATTGATTCGATTGTAAGGTGGAATTTCTAAACAAAAAATCCAGAATCTTGTATGAATGTTTATTAAGGATTTAAGGATTCTTACTGCACACAATTCAAAGAGCAAAATGCCAAGCGACCAGACATCAGACTTTGGTCCTGAGGGCAGAGGAGCTTCATTACGGGAAGGGTCACTGGGGTGGAAGGAGCCCTGAGCGATCACCTCTGGAGCAAGGTATGATGGGTACCTGAGGCCAAAATAGACAGAGCAGATAAGTACTGTACTTTCGTAAGCCTCTGAATAAGACAAATTATAACCAGCAATTTAATTAAGGCTTTAAAACCCACAGGGTGTTTTTTTGAATTTCTGCTTTATATCTAATACGACATCTTCATTATTACTCTGTGTAAAGTGTTGTTATTGTTCTTGTTAATAAATGATGTCCAAACAGCTGTTCCTCAAAGCGAAAGCAGTTTGTCAGTTACATTTATTGAACTTTCAACGCCAAATGTTTCATGAAAGTCACAGGAATGTGCCATCATTTCTCTTCTCAATCTGCAAAAGGATATTACACAGATACTTGGTAGAACACAAAGCCCTTTGGATTGGAATCAAAGCCCAAGGATCTGTTACAGTTCCTTAATCAGGATGCCCTTAAAAGCTGGTTTCTGTGAAAAAGGATATGAGCCAATTATGCATCATTTTTATGGTCAATTGCCTGTTTTTTTTTGTTTTGTTTTTTTTGTTGTTGACTAACACAAACCAGATATGAGTGAAGACTTGACTCTTTACAGTGAGCTAACTGAAGGAAAAGGGAGAAGAAAAGGACATACCCAATGGGAAAATCCACATCTGCCCCGTGATCAGTCATGTGATAAAGGCCGAACTTTGCCAACTTGACGTTCCCCTACAAAGACAAACTCAGCATTAGAGAGACAGATTGTTTTTTTTTTAATTTTCTTTAAAACTGAACAGTAACTCAGGCGAGTGTAAACCTGATGACTTTGATAGAAATGGTACCTTGCAGTCCGTGAGCACATTGTGTGGGCTGAGGGCTCGGTGCACCAAACCATGTTTGTTCATAAACTCCAGGCCTTCAAGAACCTCGTAGGCTATTTGCAGCACCTTTTCCGCACTAGAACAAACAGAAACCTTTCTTTATTCGTAATGTGGTGATATTGCTAAAGTGTCTTAAAAGTGTACATCATATATAACAAACCTTATGTACAATAAGGATTAAAGGCAACTGCTCAAAAGTGAAAGTGAAGTGTCACATTCACATTTTATATGTATTGCTGTGTGGTTTTGGTCGTTTTACCTGGGTGTGTTTTCTGGTTTTTGGAAATTGCTTAAACTGTTTTTATAGTGTTCAGCAACAACGATCAGCCGTTCTGAAGAGCAAGAAAAAAAAGATGATGATTGTTAAAATCAGCAATAAGGTCTCTATGTGTAAGCCTGTCTTGATAATATACCTGGACTTAATAAAAATCTAGCAAGGAGGATGAAAGGTTAAGATGCAAATACGATTGCTGTCAGAAAGAAAAATTACAGAAAGAAAACCAAAAAACTTCTGGATTAGTATTTTCCAAATGTTCACAACCATCACGTAAGGATGGTGTTTGAAGGACTCCTTCATGACATAATATGCAGTCTATGTCATGTTTCCCACTTGTAAATACATAGATATACATTCAGTGGCCACTTTGTTATGTACATCTGTTGATGCAAATATCTAATCTAGTCATGTAGTCATGGTCAAGACCATCTGCTGAAGTTCAAACTGAGCATCAGAAGGGGGTAGAAAGGTGATCTCAGTGACTTTGAACGTGGCAATTATTGTTGGTGCCAGGCGGGCTGGTTTGAGTGAGTGGCAATTGTCTGGGAGAAAATGCCTTGTTAATGTCAGAGGTAAGAGAAGGATGGACAATATGCGTCCAGGTGATAGGAAGGTAACAGAAAGTCTAATGACAACTTGGAGCATTGCTGAATACACAACATGTGGAGCCATGAAGCAGATGGGCTTATAGCGGCAGAAAACACCAGGTGCAACTCCTGTGAGGAAACGGGCAACAGTTTGCACAAGATAAGCAAAACCGGAAACAAGAAAATTGGAAAAACGCTGCCTGATCTGTTGAGTCTCAACATTCAGATGGCAGGGTCAAAATCTGGCATAAACAACAGTTCAGCCTTGCATCAACAGTTCAGCCTGGTGGTGGTGGTGTGGGCCATCTTTTCTTGGCACACTTTGGACCCCTTTGTGAGCATCACTTAAACACCACACCCTCCTGTGTGGCCAATGCTGCTGACTATTTATTGCTTTATAGGTATTCCCAAAATCCACAAATCGTACCAAACATAGATACAATACAAGCGTGCCATCAAACACATTATGTGTCACTGTTTAGTAAGTTCTGTACTGAAAGCCCATATTAAGAGGTTTAATTAAGATAAACTTTAAGTGCTGAATATGAAATGTGATGACAGGTTACACAATTTTATTTTAGCACTACAAGAGACAAGACAGAAAGGCATACCGTGCTTCCCTCTGGAAATGTCCACATACTGGCAGAGTCTGGGGTGAGTAATGGTTTTGAGAAACTGGAAACGTCCCAGGATTTTGATGGAGTTGGGAGTCAGAGGAAGCCCATTGCTTCCACAGACATCATGTGGAAGAGCTGAGGCAAAGAAGGTAAAGGCTCCGAGCTGGGCGTCTTTGAGGGGGCGCATTGTGCCAGTGGCTTGAAAAACAGATAAAGGAAAACAGCAAGGGGAAAATATGCGTAAAACATGAATGAAAAAAACATTAATCAATACCGTGGTGTGGTCTTATCCAACTTCCCCATGAATGTAATTCAAAACAAAACTGAGGTAAAGCCCATCATTGGAGCAAAAGGATTAACACTGACGTTGTTATTATAACACCAGCTAGTTAACATGAGAATCGTTTCGGAAGCAAAAGAAAGAGCGAGAGGGCAACGATGCTACTGAATGTATGAAGTTGTGAAAATAGCTGTCATGTCAGTTGTGGAGCCGTCGTTTAGTTTGCATTACCTCAAAAAAAATACGTCCTCTTTAAAGACGAAGCTGCATGATCATGTAAACGAGTAACCTGAAATGATTATTATTTTTTTTTTTTAATGAAATGAATTATTTTTCCTGTTTCTGCGACGCGATGAAAACAGCTGAGCGAACGTGATCGACGACGCTTATTTCGTGCGACGAAAGGGGCGCACAGAAAATACTTTGCGCGAAAAAGACAACGGTGTTAAGACTTAATCTAATAAAGAAAAAAGAAAGACAAGTCGATAAAGAGCAGTTTTAAATGTACTTTTCTTGTTTTTGGTCTATTTATTTTTTCAATTTGTTAATTATACACAGGCAATTGCCGAGATAACTTTAAGGCTTCGATAATGTCCGATATATAGAACATATGGCTAGTGAAAGCAAAGGGCTAACTGTACCTGCTTCCTATCCGGATGTTGCTGAGATCTACACAGTGGGGCCTTAGCTGGCGAGTTTTCGGCTGCCTGTTTGCTAGCTCCGTTAGCAAGGACGGATAGCAGCTGTCAAGCTCCCCAGCTGAAAACGTGCTGGGTTTGCTGCCGCTCAGAGTTCATGTAAGTTTAAAAAGGCTCTGTGTTATATTTACTGTTTCAACCCACCACTGCTGTATTTTTTTTTTTTATTGTCAATGATGTCTGACCCGTGCACTAAGTAGCTTAGCTACACGAGAGCTAGCCTAAAGTGGAGTTTATTCCCACGTTGGTCGAGAAAACTGGAGCTGAACCGGCTAATACTGTAGCTTACTTCTGACTGATGCAACGTTAACTCATGTTGAGCGCACAATAATGAGCCATCCCGAATACACAGTTAATCCAAATATAGGGATAAACACACCACAGTGTTGTAAGAATTTCATTTTGTTGTGATACTGGGGACCTTTACTGTTCTAAGACGGCAGTCATGGTTTCATTTTCATTATTAATTTAATCATTTTCTTAAATCTGTAAAGTGATTATAACTTTACAGATTATAGATAGATAGATCGTGTATCTATCTATCTATCTATCTATCTATCTATCTATCTATCTATCTATCTATCTATCTATCTATCTATGTTCAAATCACATGTTTGAATTGATACACAGAGGGATTAAAAAAATCTTCACAATAACAAAATAATTTTTGAATTATCATATTCAACCCTCAAATGTATGAGACATATGGGATTTATGAAAGCTCTTAAAGTGAGCTGAATTTACTCTTAGCCTATCACAGTCTGCTGGTCTTTATCATACCCATGCTTAGACAACTGCTGCAGGATAACTGTCATTGTTCACATATTTTCATGCATACTTTTTTGTATGTGAAAGGCTTAAAATGTGCATCTGTGAATGTAACTGAGGGCAAATTTAACAAATTGTTGTAGTCACTAAACCGGGTTATTACAGTAAATACATTTATCACCTGATGTACGCAAATTTTCCCCAAATTGAAACCATTCAGTCAAATAAGAATTGGAAAGTCTAGAAGACACATATGTTTTCTGTTATTATTCATATTATTTGTCTCTGGGTCCAGCCACTGGGAATTAAGCTGGCATGAATCTTTGTTACGTGCTCGGCTCAGTGGGACCCCAACGCACATGCACTATGAGCCAAAATTGCAGAAATGTGGAGAACATCTGGGTACCTCATGGAGGAAGCATGGATGTCTTTTTGGATCACTGAGCAATTTTTATTCAAATTGAAGAACCATGAACCGTGTTGTCTCTGGTAACCAATATCCAGATCTCATTTAGGCCTGTACGATACAGAAAAATATGTTTATAACATTCTTTTTTTTCATAACGGTTGTATATTAATGTATAAATATGTAAAATTTAACAAACTTTTAAATGTAAACAAAGGAGAACATAAAAAAAAAATAACATATTCACTCTGTTGTGGTCCACCTAGTCTCCCACAAAGAAATGCTGTAGTGTCCCAATGAAGTGGGGAGTGAGGCTCATTCATGGATCAGATGTGCGACTTGATTACAAATTTGATGTGGTAGTGAAGTATGACTTAGCTGTCTCTCTACACTCTATGTACAGCTGGGAAAGTGCCGCTTGACAGAGATGTTTATGGCCATGAAGTTGAAAGTCAGGGTCAGTTAGTCCCCACTGATGCATCAAGAAATGTAGTGTTAGTGCATTTGCAATGTCAGAAGAGCAGTTTTGGGTGACTGGGTGGGAAGTTGGAGCTCTTCTGTATTGCTTTTGTATTACTTCTGTCACCCTAGATTGGTATGGCATACTTCTATTTCAAGATAACTTGAGCTGTTTTCACACATACACAGTAACTCTTTAATTAATTATTATTTTTTATTTCCACGGCTTAGAGCAATGGTCTGTGAGAACACAAATGTCCACATCGGATGGCTTAACCCTTCCAGCTGCAGTGGGTGGAGAATTTACATTACTGTGGGCATCATATCTCGGCCATGCCAAAATGAAACCCACTTGTACTCCTACTACTTAATAATATCTGCTTGGAAATGTCCTTACCCTATGCAGAATTACCATCACATTTGTGCATATTTTAGTAAATGAGATTCATTCTAAACTGACAGGCTTGTGCATTCTGCCATGCCCCCATTACTCTACATAAGGAACCTTGTTTGCCTCCAGGTAAAGTGGAGAAACTGGTCATGATAAGATAGAAGCCTGCACCTTTAAGGCAGGAAAAAGTCAGACTTAAGAAACTCGGGCTAAAATAACAGCGCTAGCACACAAAAAGAACACAATAGCATCTGTGGCATAATACCAAGAACTTAAACATAGTACATGTACTGACTGATTGACATTGTATCTAAATAGATTCATATCACGTTTGCAGGGGAATGATGAAATTAACATAAATGCTCGTACAAATGATTTACATGCAGAATTTTGAGTAACCATTTGTTAGTGAAAGTAGACCAGTGCGTTTGCGTTCACAAACTAGAAGTTGTTATTGCTCTGCAGAATTTCTTATCCCACATAAGCTCCTACTCACGTTGAAAAATTGTAATTGTAACACCAGAACATTGATTAAAAACCAATAGTGTGAGAGAATACAAAGAATGTGCTTAATTTCTTACAAATTTTCTTTATGTAATCAATTAATTTCATTCATCAATTAATCAAATAGATTGACTGATTAACTATATGGTAAGATTTAGCGCTTTTGACAATTTATATTTGATGCATCGTCTAATATAATGTTCAATGACTGCAACATTAAAAATAGAGGAAAGCGTTAGTATTTCTATATTGCCATGCTTCCAGTTGATCTCTTCTTCTGGGCAACATTAATTTCAAACATACTTTTTACTTACAGTAAAATTATTGCAGATCTATTTGTGTTGAAAAGTACATAGAAATCGCTATTTAGGTCAAATATAAGAAAGATGATCGCGTGGTCTTCATAACCAGTAGCTGCATCTGGTGCTAAAGAGTTCTTTACAGATTAAAATCTGTAGGGCCTTCCAGTGCCTTCAGATGGTGCTGGCACACTGCACTCTGCTTTTAATCACAATGTTCTGGTTGGCAGACAGGTAAGGAAGTCGATTTCTACTGTGTGAATGAACTATGAAAAGAGGAAATGTTTGTATCCAGACTGGTGTGCTCACACACCAACACAATACAACAGAAAAATGGTGGTTAAATGATAGATTTACATATGTGATTCAAAACACCTGTGCTGCCTGTGTCTGTGCAGCTTTGATATTTTCATTTAAGAGTGGGTGTAAATGGAATATGTGCATCTTTATTAAGATACAAGTGCACGTAGCTGGAAGTGCTTGTAACATGTTAAATACACGCATTTGCCAAACAGAAGGAGATTTGAAGCTTTTGTAATTGGGTCAGGTGGATAAGTGAGACTGCACGCAGGTGAGAGCTCACTTCACTTTTTTTTGTTTTTTTTTTTTTTAAATCGATAACACAGTTCAGTGTAATATCCGTCGCTCCAGCACCTTCATATCTCGGCCTCAGGATAGACTTTCAGAGGTTATCCAAATGAGATCAGCCCTTTTGTGGCTCTTGTTATTACTTTACCACTGGTCCTGCTTAAATCAATTCAGTTTCTCAAAAAAACAATGCTTTGATCCTTGATTTTATCAACTCCAGCTTTTTAGTGTTTCTAATTTCCTCATCCCCCAACATTTTGTTTTCATCTTGGGCCAGCTGTTGTTTGCCAGTGCCTCCCTGTAATATGTGTAAGACGTTTTCTTCTTCATGCCTCAGCCTTGTAAAAATCCTTCTTTTCCTCCTTCTTCAAGAAGTAATTTGCCAAGCGCAACATTATAAAGGAACATTAGGATAAACAAGTTTAGTATCATTTTATTCAGCCTAGCTTGGAACGTGTCAAGTATTTATTACTTGATTCTCTGTCTTGGTCAGTATACCTTGTGGACAGAGCTCAAAGTCTGTCACTCCAGACAACCAGAGTAGAGCGCCCATCGAAATCACATTAGGACTTGGTTTATACTCACTGACGCTATACTTTATACAAAACATATGAAAGCGATTGTTCTTTTTGACATATTGCTATCAGGCAATCAGCACATTATTTGAGATGTATGCGTTATTTATAAGTATTAATAAACATGTTCTAACTCTGCCTCAGCATTATATTATGACACATTACACAGAAAGTACAATGGAGTGCCCTTTTGTCCTGTGCAGAAGACCTGCGGCGCAAATCACCTTTGAAATTGCAATGTTCTGTTTTTGTTGAGACTGTCTGAGACCTGTTGACTTAACTCTGTGGTCATTTTGGAAGCTGTAGTTTGCGGTAAAGTTGTACTGGAAAGCAAACCAGTAATTCAAACAGGTCTTTGTTGATGTTTAGCATGGTACTACTACTACTATAAGGGTGTACTCACACTGGACACTGTTGAATTTCTCCCTGCCTGAGCATTAATGTCCCCTTGTACCAATATAATATTGTCTTGCGCTGTATTTGCCATTGATGATCTGTGCCTGATTGCACTTCAGTTTATCTTAGTGTGTTTTCATGCTCATGCTGTTCAATACCTTTAAATGGAGCTCTGGTTTGTTTTTCTCCTTTGTACGGTTCATTTTTTTCTAAGATGCACCCGGACCAAAGTAACATCCCCAGACTCTTTGGACGAGGTGGTCTTAGTTAGAGGTGGGAATCGCCAGACACCCCACGATACGATATTATCACGATACTTAACTCACAATACGATATTATTGCAATTATTTTTATATTTTGCGATATTCTGAGTATTGCAATACGACATTTTGTGATTTATCACTTTTACTTACTGCAGATTCTGTCCATAAAGGTAAACTTTATCTATATTAATTTTATCTAATAACAAAGTCTCACACTCAGTCTTTTTCTTATTTCTGTCAGTTTTATTGCTGACAAACTGAACCGTTTGTATTACAGTCTAGTCCAACTTAACTGAATGCAACCATCTGAGAACAACTGTACAATTTTAGCTATTCTGAACCATGCGGCTTGTAAAAACTATGCAGCCCCTTCAGCAACTGAAGAATTTGAAAGTAAACAACTGGTAAATTAAAACAAAACATAATTTTATATAATGTGTCGCAAGTTAATGCAACCCTTTCTGCGGTGCTCAAACTTTCCTCAACTTTACGCTTCACGTCTATGTAGAGATAGGGTAAGGCTGGGTCCGTGAAAAAACGTTGTGATGGTATCACCTTGGTACCTGGGTTCTAACGTCTTTAGCATGTAAGAAAAGCCCTCGTTTTCCACAATGTTGTAAGGACGTAGGTATTTGCAGATGAAGTACGTGATAGCTTGTGTTATTTTCTTAGCTCACTCTGAAT